>MU707628.1:0-39300 GCA_026770625.1 Nicotiana glauca
TGTGGATCGGGTGGCACGCCGCCACGGGTATGTTATCTGGGTCGGGTTGCACGCCGCAACAATGTGATGTTGAGAGTAATTTTCCATATGTTACTTGGTATGTCTTGCTTCACCATGGGGTGATGGATTTCTTGGTTCAGACATCAATATGTGCGTGGCTGTCTATTTTGAGCATAGCAACTTGAGGTGCTTCATGTGTAACAGTATTGGGATAAGATCGCGCATTGTGGCGAGGCTACGTGGAGATTAGACCCTTCGGGGTAGATTCAAGTATTCTATTTCTATGATGTGGGACGGGGTCCCAGCCTTGTGTTTGGATGGTACTGAGGAGTTTGAGTTACAGATCTTTCGTTTGAGTCATTTGTCATGATTTGAGTATGTTTAGACACTCGGTACATATAGCACAGTATCTCAAACTCCTACAAATACTATTCCAAAACCCAGAAACTCACGGGAACACAAGCTGAGAGAAACATAGTAAAATGCTCTAACTCCGGAATGTCTACATCAACAGTATGATAAAAGGGCTAATATTACAAGATAGAATAAAGATGGAGACTCTTCGGTCTGCGGATGCGGCAAATGTAGCCCGATGTCTCCAAAGCTCTCCCTGCCTCAAGGATGGTAAGCCTGTGCAGTAGTACCTAGATCTGCACATGAAAAACATGCGCAGAAAAGGCATGAGTACACCACAGTAGTATTCAGTAAGTGTCAAGCCTAACCTCGGTTGGGTAGTGAAGAGGAAGGTCAGGGCCCTACTGAGATAAATATATATAATGAAATGACAGGGCAGTAAGCAGTAAAACTGAGAGTCGATAATAAGGATCTATGCAGTATAATAGGAGTGCAATAACGGAAATAGAATAAGGCAAACTACAAGGAAATTCCCCTCACAACAAGAAATATAATCGGGATCTCTTGGTATCCTCAATATACATACTAGGGATCTCTTGGTATCCCGAGGATCTCTTGGTATCCTCAATACATATGCCAGGGATCTCTTGGTATCCCGAGGATCTATTGGTATCCTCAATAAATGTGTCAGGGATCTCTTGGTATCCCGCACCTCAATTCAGATCATAATTACGCACAGGGGATCTCCCGGGATGCCGTCCCGTAGTCCCAATTTAAAAACACACAGCAACAACTCAATGATATCAAAATAAATACTAAGTCCGTAATAAGTAAACAGTAAATTCTAGCCTAACATGCTTCACGTAATGCAATTAAAGCAATTTAAGCAATAGGCAAATAATTCAACTAAGCATGCTCTTCTAAACTAACACAGGCTATGGTTGCAAGTAGAATAAAAAAAGTAGGAAAAGAACTCAGTCTAAATACTTAAGGTAAAACCGTATTTCCAACAATTAGCTAAAGTACGAGCTCGTCATCTCACGTACAAGGCATTCAATTACCAAAGATCATATCCTAAGGGGAACGGTCCCCCATGTCACACCTCTTTTTTCACTACTGCACCCCCGGGAGGGGTGTAATAAAGGGAGTTTTTCCAATTAAAGGACAATCGAAACGGTGTTTATTTTATTAAAGATTCAGAGTCACCACCTGGGAGTTTTATGGTGTCCCAAGTCACCGATTGAATCCCGAATCGAGAAAAATATTGACTCTGTTTAACAGTCCGTGAACCAAAAATACGAGTAAGGAATTCTGTTAACCCGGGAGAAGATGTTAGGTATTCCCAGGTTCCGTGGTTCTAGCACAGTCGCTCAACTCTTATATTCGGCTTAATTATATGATTTTAATACATTTTGAACGTATGTGCAAATTTTAACTTTTAACCGCTTTTATTCAATTTTAAAGAATGTTGAACGTTGTTTAAAATAAGCAAAATACATAACTGGGCCCTTAAACTTGGCTTTTTTTGTCACTTGGGCACTTAAACATAGAGTTGTTCCTATCAGACCCTTCAACTAAATCACATATGTGCCAATTAGACACTTTGTAGACCATCTGAGAAAAACTTTTATAAAAATTATTGGATATGTAATTAGCTGCAGTTGTATATTTGATAGCTTTTAAGGCTTTCTTCTTTGCTTTTGAAACTTTACGGCACTAAAGTACAATTATAGGAGATACAATGAAAATTTTCATAAGCACTTTGTAAGTGACATAATTGAGTTCTTATGAAACTTTACGGCACTTGTAAGCTACTAGAATAAAACTTTACAAACTAAAACGCACAAGTGGTTGATAAAAGTTGCATTTTGACATTAACAACTTTTAACAAAAATAGTACTTCAGATAAAGAGCAAAGCTGTCAAATATACAAATGCAGCTATTTCATAAGCAAAGAAAGACTAAAAAACTATCAAATATACAACTGCAGCTAATTACATATCCAATAATTTTTATAAAAGTATTTCTCAGATGGTCTACAAAGTGTCTAATTGGCACATATGTGATTTAGTTGAAGGGTCTGATAGGAACAACTCTATGTTTAAGTGCCCAAGTGACAAAAAAAGCCAAGTTTAAGGGCCCAGTTATGTATTTTAAAATATGTCTTTGGATCGCGTCACATGAAATGCACCCACAATCCTAAACATATTTTATTCAAAGTTTTTGATTTAAATTTGGATCACATGAAATGCACACCCGAATTTAGGAAGGTAATTTATTAAGATAACGTGCCTAAAGCAACTACGAATATTCATTTTAGAAATCGTAATCATGTCACGCGAACGTGTACATAATCACGATAATAAATTCAAAATGCGCCTAAAGGTTCGCTTGCCCGGGTGCGGTCGACCTAGCATGCTCCTAGCGACCCGGGTATTAAATATGAAACGATAATACAAAATAAAGACCCACTCTTTCGCAATGTTATATACATGTGTGAGCATATGTGTGTGTGAGTGAGTGCATATTATCTCACGACACCAACTACGGATGTTTTCTTATTATTAGTTGGACTACAGCGGATTGACCAAATTGTAACAAATAAGAGTTTATAGATCAACCAATAAATGAGAACTCAATTATAATATATATACACCAAAAGTGGGTCCAAAAGCTCAATAGTATCACGTCCTGACTAAATAGATGCCATCTTTGCGAGCTATTTTCGGGAAGGGAAATGATGCCATTACCAAATTCCTTCTCATTACTAACCAAAACCAAAATCCAACTTCAATTTTTCTTATTAGAAAAAAACAACTTATAGTCTTGTTAACTTTGAAATCAACAGAAGCAAAATAAAGATAATAGAGATTCATGTTTGTTCCCTAATAAAACATCCCTGAAAACTTTAACATAAATGAACAAAATTAAGAAAAATTTAAACAAACAATGCCACAACAGAACAAACACATAGCATCCATAGCCACCAAAGATTATATAGAGAGGAAATTAAAAATCAGAGAAAAGAAATTGACCTCACAACAAAGCAATTTTGGTTCTGAAAATGCTTAACATAAGAAAATTTGGACATCGACAACTCGACGGAACCACGAAATTGGCGACAAATGAGAACCTCCTGAACGTTTATTCACAATAAATTTCTGCTGTAACACCAAAACAAATATGGCAACCAACTCGAGTAGAACTGTTAAATGCATCATCACTGCAAAGATCACTCGTGCATCATACTTACCCTCATGTTTAGTCAATTTTGCTGCTGCAAGTAATGCTACCCAGCTTGTTACTGCTTCGTATTTACTCTACTAACAACATATCCAAACATTCATAAATTGACAAACATGCATAGATCAACAAATTAGTATACAACAATTCATTTCAAGTTAAAACATTTACAAATTAACAAAACCAGTCATGGGAGCGAAAGCAGCAGAAGAAAAAAAAACGAAATGGAAGGACTGACCTTATATTATTGAAATTCTAGAGCAAAGACAATGCAATTAAAGCTCTAGGACATCAAAGCATTGGAGCAAGCTACAGACTAAACATCTGGACCGAAATCACAACCTCGAACAAACCCGTTAACCAAAGACCACGCCAGAAAACTCGACGACACAAACTCGAGGCATCAATTAACCTTCTCATATACTCATTTCGCTAGCTAAAGTTAGCAAAGCATTCACTAAAAAATTTCCCACTAAACAAATTTTAACAGCTAAAACAGAAATTAATTAGAAAGTCAATGAACTAAAACCATAAAACACCATACACTAAAATGATAGAACTGAATTTATAAAACGAAATTGAAAACATATTTTGAACTCTAGTTTTCCATTTCATTCTTCAATTCATGCTTCACATGAGGTAGAACCAGAGATTATGTACCTGAATGTAAGAAGGAAACAAAAGGAATGTGGCTTTAATAAGCAAACAACAGCAACAAAGAGATCAGCCAAAACAGCTCCCAAAACTTTCCAGAATAGTAATTTCAACACAGTTAGACCCAAAACTTTCCAGAAAAAACTAATATCAATCCATTTTAAAGCTCCAAATGAATCACAAGTTGCTTCAGAAGTTAAACATTAACCAAAAATGCAAAAATGATCAATGAAACAGTAAAATAGTACAGCCGTTTGATTTTCAGATTATTTCTCTTCAATCTCTCTGTTTCCTTTCTAGGGATCTCTCAAACTCTGCCTTTCTATCTTTCTTTGGACTCTCTCTTGTGTTCTATCTCTTAAACTCTAAACTCTCTCTTCTTAAGATGTCTTCAAATCTCTCTCAAGGTCTTCATCTCTCTATTTTTCTCTCTTTTATGACTTTCAGAATATTTCTATGTGTGTATGTCTATCCCCCCTCAGCAACTTCAAACCCCCTCCTTATATATCATTGAGTATACCCCTTTTAGGGTGTATTCTACCCTTTCTTAATTCTGTCCCTCCCCTTTCCAGGCTATGTATTCCCTTTACATCTGTATTTTTCAGCCTTTTAATCATGCCTCCCATGTTCTAATCTGATTTCCAGCTCCTAAAAGGCATTAAGCCAGCCATTACCAGTCCCTTTTTCATTTTTTAATCCATTCCACTACTTAATGCCTTTAAATTTAAACCACTATTGCAATTCCAACCCTAACACTATTAAAAGCTTCCTAAAGTTAGTTAGGTAAATAATCCTTTTTATTAAACAATTCTTAGGCTATTTTTAAAGGCTTTCTAATTACTTTCAACCAAACAAAAACCCATGTTCAATATCTAATCATGGAAACTAACAGAATATAATGCTAGTAAATAGTAGCCCAACCTTAATGACAACCATCACAGTTCAAAAAGCAGTAAAACAACAACCAAAAGCACCCGACTTCAATCCAGAATCACAAGAGTCCTCCTTGAGCCAAAGATACATGGAACAAAAACCAAGTTCTAATCAAAACAACAGAGGCGATAGTATATGAAGCAAACAGACTAACTAATTCAAACAATTTCTGTTTTTAACTTGTATTCACAAATAATTAACACTAATATTAGGGAGAAAGAAGAACTGAACCTTCGATGGTCTTCAATTAAATGAGTAAAATCAGTGACTACAAAGATAGGTTCAGACTGAACTGTGCGCAAGACCCGGCGACGAAAACAAAACACGAGCAGCAACTGAATCGGACCTCGAATCGTACCCTGAATCGGCGGCTAGGACTTCGACTCGAAAACCAAACGCCTTGCTGGAAAACTCAGACGATTAACGAAGGTTTTAGTCACGTCCATGGCCTTTCGTCACTGTTGATTACCATTTCCGGCGAGACTTGGTGAATGAAGGAGCTGGTGAGGCTGGTCTCGTCGAAGAAGACAAGCTGCAGGGGTCGTTTGGTTAAAGAAGCAGAATAATGGGGCAGGGGTCCTTCGAGAAGATAAGGAGGGGAGGGGGGGGTCATGCATTGCAGCTTTGGTCGTTTTCAGGGGTCGGGGGTCATCTGGTGTCGTTCTCAGATGGTGGGGTTGGTCTTTGGATGGGAGGGGTGTGTGAAGAAGATGAGGTTGGGGGGGTCGTTTTGCACTGTAGCGGCGGATTGGGATTGTTAGGGTCTAGGTTAGTTTAAGAGAGGGATCCGGGTCAAAGGACGGGTTTGGGTCAGTTTCGAGCGGGTATCGGATGGTTTGGATGGGTTTTTGGGTAATAAGCATATGCGCTGCGTGTTTTAATTAAAGATTGGCCCAAATAAGATTTTCCTTTCTTCCTTTTCAATTTCTTTCAAATTTCTTTTCCATTTTTTTTTCAAAACTAAAACTAAAATTCTAAATTAAATTATAAAACCAAATTAACCTAATAAAAATACTAACTAACTCTAAATAATAACTATCATAAATAATTAAATACCAAATTAAAAGAAAATCACACAATTTGACATTAAACACTAAAAAATACACAAATACATTATTTTTTGATTTTTCTATTTTTTAGAATACTTAACATACCAATTAATTCTGGAATGTCTAATTAAAATATAAATACAATTCCAACACATTTATTTTGTATTTTTTATTAATTTAAAACAAATAAATATGTGCGAACAAATGCAGATAATGACAAAAAATACCACGACAATTCACAATATTGCACATAATAAAACAAATAATTTTTTTTTTTGATTTTGTAGGAGTAATTCATGTGAAGCAAAAAATACGTGCTCACACCCCACACAAGGTTAGACAAGCCACTTACCTCGAACCGGCTAAAAATCAACTAGAAACGCCCTTGCCACGTGTATCCAACTCCAAATGGCCCAAATTTATTCAATTCCATTTCATAATGTAAATAACACTTCAAGAAACTGATTCTACTATTAAATTTTAACCTAATATGCGAAATTATGTAAAATGAGCAAAACGCCCCTCAGGCCAACGTCTCGGCATCGGGTAAAATTAATATTTTCAAAATCCTCGCACTCTCACGAGTCTAATAATATAAAAATCTCTCAAATCGGATGTCAAAAACCCAAGCAAAACTCAATTTCTAGGTCTAAGAACGTTTTCCCAAATTTTCATTCAAAATCCAAAATTAAAGAAGGAATTCATACTTAGATTAATGGGTTACAAGAAAAAAGGGGTTTAGAATTGTTACCCAATCGATATCTCTGAAAATCCCTCAAAATCTCGCTCAAATCCGAGCTCCCAAACTTAAGTTTTGATAAAAATGGCTAAACCCTCGATTTTAAAATATTATATTTGCCCAGGCGCGTTCTTCTTCGCGAACGCGAGGGTACAATCGTGAACGCGATGCACAAAAGCCCTGCAGGCGAAGTTACACTTTTGCGAACGCGAGGCCACTTCGCGATCACGTAGCTTACATGGGTAGACCATACGTGAACACGTGGATCGTGACGCGATCGCGAAGACCAATTAGCCCTTACCTTCGCGAACGCGGGATAGACTTCGCGACTGCGAAGCAAAATCCTCCCCCCCCCCCCCCAGCCCAGTTCCTCTGCGCAAACGCGAGAGACCTCTCGCGAACTTGAAGAAGGAAACTAGAACTGGGCTGCTGCAATATTTTCTGCAATTCTTCTAAGTTCTAAAATGACCCGTTGAGCATCCGAAACACACCCGAGGCCCCCGGGACCTCAACCAAAAGCACCAACATAACGTAAAACATCGTTCAAACTTGTTCCAACCTTCACAATGCTACAAACAACACCAAAACACCTATTTTTCATCGAATTCAAGCCTAAAATTTCAAAAAATCTATAAAACACACTTTCGATCAAAAAGTTTAACAAACCTCGTCCAAATGGCCTGAAATTTTGCACACACGTCCCAAATGATATAACGGAATTACTGCGACTCTCGGAATTCTATTCCGACCCTTGGATCAAAATCTCACTATCGAACCGGAAACTTCAAAATTTGACCTTTCGGCATTTCAAGCCTAAATTAGCTACGGACCTCCAAAACACAATCCTACCATACCCCTAAACTAGAAATCACCTAACGAAGCTAACAGAACCATCAGATTTTCATTCTGAGGCCGTCTTTACATTGTTCCGACTAGGGTTTTCCAATACTTAAGCTCTCATTTAGGGACTAAGTGTCCCAAAACTCTCCGAAACTCATAAACGAGCATCCCAACAAATCCAAATAGTAGAACAAAATTTGGGAAAAATAGTTAATAGGGGATCGGAGCATAAATTCTAAAAACGACCGGCCGGGTCGTTACAGAATGTTAGGCTAATTGGACTTTGTAACACCATTTACAAAATAATCACAAAGGTTCTAGAAAATAGGCTGAAACTGCTCCGAGATCACCTAATTAGTCCCTTTCAAGCTAGACTCATGAAAAATAGACGTTCTTCTGATAATGCCATCATTATCCAAGACCTAGTTTCAAACCTAAAAAAAATAAAAGTAAAACAAGGTCAAATGATTCTCAAAATTGATTTGGAGAAGGCTTTTGATCGTCTTGAGTGGTCCTTTATACATTATACCCTTAAGTACTTCAAATTTCCACCCAAATTCTCAAAACATCTATTAAATTGTATTTCAACTAGTTCGATAGGTGTCCTAGTGAATGACTCCATTACAAACTCTTTTGCGCCAACTAGAGGAATTATGCAAGGGGACCCCATCTCTCCCTATATCTTCATCCTTTGTTTGAAAATACTTTTAAGATATATAAACCATCAAGTAGATATAAGGAATTGGGATTCAATAACCACGGCGAGGAAGTGTCCAAATTTTTCCCACTTATTCTTCGCAGACGATCTCACTTTGATGGCCAAAGCCAATAAAAAATTATCCCATACTATCAAGGGAGGTCTAGACTATTTTAGTACTATTTCAGGATAATAAATTAACCTTTCCAAATCAAGAATTATGTTTTCAAAAAATTATCCTGAATATATCATAAAAGATATTATTCATATACTAGGTATTAAAAAGAGTGAGTCATTTGGTACCTACTTAGGTTTCCAATTTTAAATAGTTTTTCTAGGCCAAGTGACTACCAATTCATTGTTGATAAATGAGATCCAAACTAGCTGCTTTGAAAATAAAATTCATTAATATAGCTTGTAGAACAACACACTCACACTCTTGTTTAAATTCGATGCCAAACCATTATATGCAATATACCTTACTTCCAAAAAAGATCCTTAATAAAATTAATAAGGTGCAACGAGATTTCATCTGGGGTTCTACAAACGAGAAGAAACAAATTCACCTCATTAGTTGGTCTACTATTTTCCAATCAAAATCAAATGGTGGTCTAGGTATCCATAGTGCTAATTCAAAGAATTTATGCACGTTAGCTAGTATGGTTTGGAGAATGTTCACCAATCCTACCTCTCCCTGAGCTACCCTAATAATCTCTTCCTATGCTTCTAGTAATGCTAATAAAAATTATTTTATTTGGAAGAGCATTAAAAAGGGATGGGAGTCATGCTCTAAAGGAATTACTTGGTCCCCCCACATCCTCTCTAACATGAATATATGGGAAGCCAATTGGATCCTAAGTGTAGAAAGTCTTAGAGCGACAGTGGAAGGACCACTCCAAGAAAGTGATCAATCCTTAAAAATAAATGACTTATTTAATGGGAAAAATTGGGACTTTGATAAACTTTCCCTTATGATTCCGAACAACATTAAAGAAATTATTAGCAAGGTTAGAATTCGGCTAAAGGGCCAAAGAAGTGACATTCCTATATGGTCACTAACTACTAAAGGCTTTTTTCTCAATCAAATCTTGCTTTAACTTACTAGAGCCTCCAAAGAACAACCTTCTAGAGTTCCAATGGATTTGGAATCTTAATTGCCTCAACAAAATAAATTTTGTTTTGTGTAAATGTCTTCATAATAGGATTTCCTTAGACAATATCTAGCAAGAATTGGTTTAAACGTAGATTCAATGTGTCTGATATACAGAAATAACAAGAAAGAATCTATACTCCACATTTTCTTTAGCTGCAAGGCAATCAAACCTTTATGGGATAAGGTTGGGTGGCACCACTACTACAAAGTATCAGGTGATCAGTGGCTAAACCAAATGAAGTCTTTCAACTACCCAATTAGGAATAATTTTATAAATTGGGACCTCTTCTTTGCTTTCTTTATATGGTACGCTTGGATAAATAGAAACAACAACAATCAAAATAACACGACCTCCCCAATCAATGGGGATTTTATTATTCAAAAGGCTATTAAATATAAACTCCTCACTGAAAAAAGCATGTGCACTCCTCCAAAAATCCACATTAATATTGCATGGTACAAACCACCAAAAGGATGGACTAAGCTTAATATTGATGCTAATTTTGACAATGTTACACAAAAATGTGGATTGGGAGGTATTTTTAGGAAGCCAAGGACATTGGATTGTGGGATTTGGTAAACCATCATATGCAGGTGGATCACTAGAAGCGGAGCGAAGGACTCTACTTGAGGGACTCAAAATGACTAAGGAATAGAGATTATACCCGTTTGAAATCGAGTGAGATTTTGTGGAGGCTATCCAATCCACCATATAGGGTAATAGACTATATGATGATATTGTTAATGAATCCAGGTGGTTAGTGCACCATCAGAAGGAGATAATCCTTCAGCACACATTCAGGTAAGGGAATAATGCAGCTCATCACATGGTAAGAAAGGCTAAGGATCAAGTGGAAGACAAGAAGACTTTTGTTGAAGCTCCACCTTATGTAAAATATTTTTTGGAAAAGGAACTACTAGAACATTGTATTTTTTTTTAAACGTCTATCTTTTGATGCTTCTAATACTCTAGCAAGTCTAGTTAACCAAAGTGTCCTTAGAGACACCAAGTATGCAAACGATGTACTAAACCCTCCTTAATTACTAATATATCTATTTCCTATTTGCTAAAAAAAAATGTTGGCATCATAACCCCTTAGCATTGCCATAAGATAAGACTCACGCGCTTACATCTGAAAAGATGAGGTAAAATTACTATATTCTCTTATGTATTCATATACAAGCAGAATCTCCTTTTCTTCCCAGCAAGCAAGAAATTCGGATGACTAAAATTTTCGCAAAAAGTTTACTTCATCTTGCAATCCGTATATTCAATAATTAATATTCTGCAAACGTACAACAGAAAGTGTTTAGAAATCACTCGATGCCGTCGATAAGACTGACTTAGTGAATAGGAAACAAAAAGCAAAGAAAAAAGTGACAATTCCATCATTTTAATGTTTCAATTTTAAAATTCTTACTCATAAAGTTGAGCCCCTCCTACTAATATTTTGGAGGGGCTTAATTCTTGCATTTGTGACAATGTAAAGTTCTTTTATCTTTTCAAGTCACCTCTAAAGGCAATGAATTTAACTTATATTTATTGGCTTAAAAGAGTAACTATTCAAGACAAGAATGATAAGTTCAACAATCTAAAAAATATAGGCAGACAACTTGCAGTAACATGTTTAATTATACTCATAGTATAAGCCATCGTTTAGACATAAATTTAATTGAAACTTGAAAACAAAATTTTTGAAGTTGTGTTGAAAAATAATTTTTAGAAGTTGAAATTGTGTTTGAAGCTATATTTTATTTGAAAAAAATTTGAAGTTTTATGAGTACAAGAAAATAATTTACCCAAAAATTAATTTTTGGGAACATGAATTTTTTTTCAAAACTTGGTCACATTCTATGAACAAACCACTACAAGAAAATCACGTATTACATAGAAATTTTACTGGGGATTATATAGAAAAATCCGCAGGAAGCTAAGTTTCCTGACAGAAAAACCTTCGTATGTAATTATTACCTGCAAAATTTTAAAATCCTAGGTAAGTTATGCACGAATTTTGAATCCGCGTGTAAATTACCTAGGCTTTTAAATTCACATGTAAATTACTTGCGAATTTTTCGTAGGAAATTCTAAATATTTGTATGGGATAAAATCGGTTGATAACAAGTGGCTAAACAATGAGGTGACACGTGGAACCAAGAGCAGACAAAAGTTATGTCAAGTGGCTAACCGGTACACGATGGATGCCGAACAGAGCACAATCAATGGTAATGTTTTAAAGGCTTGACATCACATATCATTTAATGAGCAGACGTTACAAAAATATTTGCATTCGAAGCCAGTCGTTATACACCCATCAATGATATTTTTATTGTCATTCAAGAAGAGCTTGATTTTAGGAACTTGTCCCTCTAAAGATAGCTATAAACATCATATTGACAACTCTTGTATGCGACATGAAAATATTCTGCATAAAAAGATATAGTCTAAATTCTTTCTGTATTGAAATCAAACACCTGACAGATTTCTTGCTTTGCTAAGTCCTAGCCAGGCTTGTTATTCCTTTAACTTTATTCGTTAATTCAATTTTTTGTACTTACTTATTTATCACTTTTGGATCAAATCAATTAGCTTGTCTATGAACAACACTGTAAATTTATCTGTACTATTTTACGGGTAAATATTTTAGCATCCACCGTGGGGCATAGACAATTGCGTAATTGCTCTGATCCATTCATTTATTACTAACAAGTTTTTGTTATTTTCTTAGTAAAACCAGATATGGCGGCTAATGATGTCAACGGCACACACAATGTGGAAGCACACATTGAACGAGAAGAAAGTTCCCAGTGATGACTTAATCAGCGAAACCCAACTCATGATTATGCGAAGGAGGAACATGTCGTACAGACGGTCAAACCCTCGAGGGAACACTAGAGAGAAATCATAGATCACTTCTCAAGAAAGGATGGGGTGAGTACTGAATTAAAACAAGCATTGTCAGGTGCTTCCAATAACGCAAACGGAAGGGTCTTGATTCCTCCCAATGTTCCCACAAATCAACGGCTCAAAGAATCGATAATAACACCCCAAGGGGCAAAGTCGGTTTCGACGAAGCCGGAGAGACCGGTAGCGGATAAGGGGATAATAACGAGAGAGATCCATTCAAAAACGAGCTCATGAGATTCATGAGGGTGATGAACGAACGAATAGATTAGAATGCAAAGGAGTTTCATGCTCAGATGGACCAAATTCTAGGCGCGCTGCTGGTGTTGAAGGGCCCAGATTTTAAAACGTAAATGGACTTTCTGTTTAAACCGAGTGCAGCATCGGAATTGATCCTAAAGAGGTTTAAAATGCTGGACATACCAAATTACGATGGGACTTTAGATCTGCAGGAGCACATCACGACCTACACCATGGCAGCGAAAAAAAATAATTTTTCTCAACATGAGATCGAGTCGGTCATGTTAAAGAAGTTCCGCTAAACCCATACAAAGGGGGTCCTGACATGGCAGCTACATGGGATGTCTATAGCCTCTATGAGTCAAAAATAAGGATAGAAGACGATCGTCTTGGCTCATCTGTATCGACCAGGGGATGGGGTCGAGTTAAAATTTTGGACAAGTTTAAAAATAACTTTGATGTAGATAGACGGTCCTCTAGGGGTCGTTTTATGTCAGTTGAGAGGACCAATGGGTGTAGCAGCAAAGGATTTTAGCCATCGGACAGGTTTTCTCATGACAGAAGGATAGATCAATGTTGAAACAACAAGTTGTTGTAGGAAAAAGAGGTGCTAAGGGCCTGACATCCCCCATATCCCAGGTTATCATATTACAAAATTAACATCAGCGTGGTAGAATTGGTTTCGGTAATGAGGGATCTTATTTTACGGTGTGAATTCCATGGGACTCACGGCCATAGAACTAGGGACTGCAGACATCTTCATGAGGAGGTGGCGTCATTGTTAAAAAATGGTTATCTTAGAGAATTTTTATGTGACCGCGCCAAAAATAACTATGGCCGAAGCTGGGACAATACAAAGCTCTTGAAGGAAGAAGAGTGATCACATTCGATGACAATTAACATGATCTTCGGAGGGAGCGAGGTCAATAGGGTAACTTTTTCAGTAGCAAAGAAAATGAAAATATGTTGATGAACTTCTTCTGCCACACAATGACGGTTTGGTCATCTCTCTCAATGTTTGGGATTTTAAAATGAAGTGTGTTTTGGTTGATCCAAAACAATCATTCTGACGACAAAGCTCCTAGCTAGCTTCACCTTGACAAGTGTGATAACTCGAGAAAAGATTTTGCTTCCCCCTCAAGCTGAAGGTGTAATAAAGACCACCATGTTTGAAGTGGTAGATGGCGACATGGGCTATAACGTGATCCACGGGAGGTCATGGATACATGAGATGAAGGTTGTGCCCTCAACATATCATCAGTTGTTGAAATTTCCAACGCTGGAAGGAATTAAGAAAATAAGAGGAGAGCAACGAACGGCATGGAAGATGAACGCGGTGATTGTTTCCAAAAACAAGGGGAAAGAGTCCAATAAATAGCAATTATAGGAACCGATGCCTTCTGCCTTTCCGAATGAAGACGATAAAGGCGAGGAGTCATCAAATCCTAACCTATTACGAGATATTTTTAGGTACCAGAGGAGACGGATGCGACCAATTAGACCGCGGAAGAACTCGAACAAGTGGCTTTATTCGAAGAGTTTTTGGAAAGAAGGTTTCATATGGGAACAGGATTAAGCCCTGAGCTCAGGTAAGAACTTATAAATTTCCTTAAAGCTAACATTGATTGTTTTACGTGGTCGCACTTGGATATGATAAGTATACCATTAGAGGTAGTGATACGCAAACTAAGTCTGGATCCCAACTTTCCACCGATAAGGCAAGAGAAACGCTCAATAGTAAAGGTTAGGAATAGGTTTGTCAAAGAAAAGGTAGCCCGATTACTCAGTATGGATTTGATTCGAGAGGTAAAATATCCTGAATGGTTAGCCAACGTAGTTGTAGTACCCAAAAAGAATAAAAATTAGAATGTATGTAGACTATAAGGAATTGAATAAAGCATGCACTAAAGACTCATTCAGTTGTCGAACATTGATCAAATAATTGATGCTATGGACGGGCACGAGCTAACGAGTTTCCAAGATGCTTATTCTAGGTATAACTAGATTAGAATAAACCCGGAAGATCAGGAAAAAATTCTTTCATGACAAACTTTGGCACATATTGCTCTAATGTGATGCTTTTTGGGCTTAAGAACGCTGAAGCCACTTATCAGAGTCTCGTTAATAAAATATTTGAAAATCAGATAGGCAAAACGATGGAAGTTATATTGATGAGATTTTAGTTAAGTTTCTAAATGCATGAGATCATTTAAAACATCTCCAAGAAACTTTCGACATTATAAAGAATTAAAACACGAAACGCAACACGGAGTAGTGTGCCTTCGGGGTGGGCTCAGGGAAATTCTTGGGGTTCTTGATCTCGCAAAGTGGGATCAAGGTAAATTCAAAGCCATCGAGGATATCCCAGACCAGTTAACAAGTGTGAAGGAAGTGCAAAGACTAACTGGCAGGTTGGCTGCTCTCAGCAGATTCATCTCAAGATCCTCGGAGAAATGCCATCACTTTATTTCACTTATGAATAACAAGAGCGACTTTTTATGGACTCCAGAATGCCAACAGGAACTATAGGACCTAAAAAGGTACCTATCCAGCCCTCCGTTATTGTCAAAACCGGGGGAAGACAAGCAATTGTTAATTTATCTAGCGGTCTCAAAAGTAGTGGTAAGTGTCGTTCTGGTCCAAGAAGAAAAAGGTACGCAATCTCCGATTTATTATGTTAGTAAAAAATTATTAGGGGCGGAGATACAATATCCGCACCTAGAAAAGTCGGCCTTAGCTCTCGTAGCTGCTTATCGAAAGCCTAAGCCTTAATTTCATTGTCACCCAATAGTCGTTGTGACATCCTTTCCCTTCAAGAATGTCCTTCATAAGATGAGTTGTCTAGAAGTTTGGCTAAATGGGTAGCCGATCAAATTCGACATTGATTACAAACCGACTGAAATCAAGTCGCAAGTTTTGGCCGAATTTGCGCCGACTTCAGTTCTAGGTTAATTCCATTGACTGCTAAGGAAGCAATGCTGGTATCGGGAATGACATCGAGAGTTTGGGACTTTTTATGGATAGAGCATTCAACGTAAAAGGGTTTGGCCTCGGGGGAGACTATAAAATAGGCTACCGGAATTGTACCATTAACTAACAATGAATCTGATAGGAGGCTCTAGTTGCAGGACTTGAACTAGCTCGGGAACTAGGTGTCACGATCCAAATCCTAACCTGTGGTGATGGCTCCTATCGTGGTACTAGGAAAGCCGACATTTTCAAAATATTTCGAACAATTTACAGAAAATGAATCAAGTAGTTTTAGATAAACAAAGTTTCCATAAATGGGGTAAAACCCAAAACATAAGTGCAGAAAATAACTCCCAAATTGTGGTGTCATTGAGCTCATGAGCATCTACACATCACTAATCGAGAAAAAAAAGAAATGTCTATGATAGTCTGGGTCAAAATACAAATAAAGAAAAGATATGGAAGGAGAAAGAAGTACTGCGAACGCCGGGCAGCTACCTCGTAATCTCCAAAGATCGATCGTGCACGATATCAATGCCCATCGTGTTCGGAAACATCTGGATCTGCACACGAAGTGCATGGTGTAGTATGAGTACAACCAACTTAGTAAGTAACAATAATAGATAAGGAACTGAAATATGGCGACGAGCTACATAGTTATAGTTTAATTTCAGTAGTCTCAACAAGAAAGTAGACATGCTTTCAAATCCGAAAATTTAGGTCAACCCAGTATATACATGCCAAGTTCAAGTAAAAATCGAATATAATATCTCCCAGAAGTTTCAAAACAGTGACATATAGCAGCTATATGCAACATAATGAAAGCAAATACAGCCTCTCAGGACAATGATCACTCAGTCTTTCTCAATAGCTCATCACTCGAGTCGTAGCTCTCAATACTCACACTCAATAGGTACATGCGCTCACTAGGGGTGTACAAACTCCGGGTCCCAAGTCTATATAGATGCAATGTGCAGCCCGATCCCATTATATATATATATATATATATAGCCATAAGGCCCGTTGTGGCGTGCAACCCGATCTATATGTATACAGCCCTAAGGTTTGTTGCGGTGTGCAACCCGATCCATATACATATAGCCTTAAGGATGGTTGCGACGTGCAAACTGATCCATATACATACATATAACTCACAGCTCGACACTTAGGCCCTAACTCAATCACCAAACTCTCTAGTCTCTCGGGCTCTCAGAGATCATAAAAATCAGCCCAAACAGAGATAATATAATGTATCAACAAGAAACAAGAAGACACTGTGATATGATACGCAAGCAAAACCATGACTGAGTACAAGATAGCAATTAGAAAATAATTCAACAAGTACACGACCTCTGTGGGTCCTAACAGTATCAACATATAGCCTAAACATGATTTGTAGTCAAATTTCTATAACACACGGAGAGCATATGTGTAACAACTAGTTATTCAATTTTACAATTCCACGAAATGGACCTAGTCACAATTCCTACGGTATACGCACACATGCCCGTCACCTAGCATGTATGTCACCTCCAACCAATCACAACAATAACAACAACATACCCAGTAAAATCCCACTAGTGGGGTCTTGGGAGAGTAAAGTGTACGCAGACCTTACCCCTACCCCGAAAAGGGTAGAGATGCTGTTTCCAGGAGACTCTCGGCTCAGGAAAGGGCAATAATATCAGAAGATAAATAAGAGAAAATACATGTAGCAATAAAAGATACCAGAAAGAAAATAGCCACAACAAATAAGTGAAAGGATAATAACACAAAACACCAATGTGAATACAACAAAGACCGCTAAACAAACCTAGCAAACTCTAACAGACTACCCAGTACAAAGAGGGAAGTACTCTCGACTACCCCCTAGCCTACCACCCTAATGCTCGACCGCCACATGTTCCTATCAAGAGCCATGTCCTCGGAAATCTGAAGTCGCACCATGTCCTGCCTGATCACCTCGCCCCAATACTTCCTAGGCCACCCTCTGCCTCTTCTCGTACCTTCCAAAGTCAACCGCCCACACCTCCTAGTCAGTGCATCTAGGCTTCTACTCCACACGTGTCTGAACCATCTAAGACGCGCTTCTCGCATCTTGTCATCCACGTGAGCCACGCCCACCCTCTCCTGAATATCTTCATTTCGAATTTTATCCATCCTAGTGTACATCCATCTCAACATCCTCATTTCTGCTACTTTCAACTTCTAGATATGTGAATTCTTGATTGGCCAACACTCAGCTCCATACAACATGGCCGGCCTTACCAACGCTTTATAGAACTTACCTTTTAGTTTCGGTGGCACATTTTTGTCATATAGGACTCTAGACGCTACCCTCCATTTCATCCACCCCACTCTTATACGGTGCGTAACATCCTAATCGATCTCCCCATCTCCCTGGATAATTGACCCTAAGTACTTAAAACTTTCTCTCTTGAGGATGACCTGTGAGTCAAGCCTAACTTACACATCCGCTTTCCCCATCACATTGCTGAACTTACATTCCATATATTCTGTCTTAGTCCTACTCAACTTGAAACCTAACTCTAGAGTCTGCCTCCGTACCTCCAGTCTCCTATTAACGCCACCTCGCGTCTCATCAATCAAAACTATATCATCAGGGAACAACATACACCATTGCACCTCTCCTTGGATATGGTGTGTCAGTGCGTCCATCGCCAGAGCAAATAAGAACGGGCTGAACGCAGATCCTTGGTGTAATCCCATAGCCACCGGAAAAGGCTCTGAGTCACCTCCCACAGTCCTGACCCGAGTCATAGCTCTATCATAAATATCCTTTATCACCCTAATGTAAGCCATCGACACACCTTTCACCTCCAGACTCCTCCAAAGGACGTCCCTAGGGACCTTGTCTTATGCCTTCTCTAGGTCAATAAACACCATATGCAAATCCCTCTTCCTATCCCTGTATAGTTCTACCAACCTCCTCATAAGGTGGATAGCTTCCGTAGTAAAATGGCCCGGCATGAACCCAAACTGGTTATCCGATATAGACACCGTCCTCCTTATCCTAATTTCCACCACCCTCTCCCAGACTTTCATGGTGTGACTTAGTAACTTGATACCCCTAAAGTTGTTACAATTTTGGATATCCCCTTTGTTCTTGTACACCGGAACCATTGTACTCCACCACCACTCATCAGACATCCTCTTTATCTTGAAGATAACATTAAACAGCCTAGTCAGCCACTCCAAGCCTGCCCTACCTCATATCTCCAAAACTCTACTAGAATCTCGTCAGGTCCGGTTGCTTTGCCCCGACTAATCTTACCCATCACACCTACGACCTCCTTAATCTTAATACGCCTACAATACCTAAAGTCTCGGTGACTCTCGGAGTGCCCCAATTGCCCTAACACGATGTTTCCATCCCCCTCTTCATTCAGAAGTTTATGAAAGTACGACTGCCATCTTTGCCTAATCTGGGCCTCTTCCATCAATACTCAACCGTCCTCGTCCTTGATACACCTCACTTAATCCAGATCGCGAGCCTTCTTCTCTATCACTTTGGCCAATCAAAATAACTTCTTATCGTCACCTCCAACCAATCACATAACACATAATTCAGGAGTTTCATACCCTCAAAACCAAATTTAGAATTGTTACTTACCTCAATCCAAGCAAAACTCTACTCCAATATGCCTTTGCCTCGCGAATCGGCCTCCAAATGACCCGAATCTAGCCACAAGCAGTACAATACAATAAATACGGCCTAAAGGAATCAATTCTAAAACAAATTACGAAATTATAGCTCAGAATCTGAAATCAGATAACAAAATTTAGTCTAACCATACCAAATTTACTCAAATCCGATAACAAAATACCATTCAAAACCTCAAAAATATAGGTCAAGAACTCTTCCTCATTTTTCCTAATTTTCACCCCAAATCATAATTTTAATGGTAGAATCAAAGGCATAATCATGGAAATTAACCAATACTAGATAGAAATCACTTATCCCAAACACCCACATGAAAATCCCTCAAAAAATTGCCTTTTACCTAGCTCCCAATTCAATTTTTCCATATGAACTCGAAACCCTCGTTTTGAATCTTTTAAATCTACCCAGTTAAGTATTCATCGAGAACACCGAAGAATCATCACGTTTGCATAGAACAACTCAGACTACTCCTCAAATTTACTCTACACGAACACGGTGACCCTTATGGGATCGCAAACCTCTGCCTCCTTCACTCTACGCGATTATGTCTCACCTCACGCAATTGCAAAGCACAAATTCTAGAAACTCAGCTGCCTTCCTCATCTCTTTGCGAATGCGGCATAGCCCATACATTCGAGACTCACAATTTAGCCACACCTACGCGATCGCAGACCGTCACTCGTGAACGAATAAACCAAAAATCATCACTGCTCAAACCAAGCCTACGCGATCACGAACCTGCCTACGCGAGCACATAAAAGGAAATCATAAAATTACACCAACAAACTACAACCATCAACCTAAGTCCGAAAATGATGCATTAACCATCTGAAGCTCACCCGAGGCCTATAGGACCTCAACCAAACATACCATCAATTCCCAAAACATCATACAAACTTAGTTGAACCCTCAAATCACCTCAAATAACATCAAAAACATGAAGCACACATAGATTCAAGCGTAATGAACTTTGAAATTTCTAAATTCTACAAATGATGCCGAAACCTATTAAATCACTTCTGATTGGCCTCAAATATTGCACACAAGTCATAAATAATACAACAAACCTATTCCAACTTCCGGAAGTCCAATCCAACTTCGATATCAAATAGTCTACCCCCGATCAAACATTTCAAAATTCAAACTTCCCATTTCAAGCCTAATTCTACTATGGACCTCCAAATCACAATCTGGACACGTCCTAAGTCTAGAATCACCCAACAAAGCTAACAAAACCATGGAAATTCAAATCGACGGTCATTTACACATAAGTCAACATCCTGTCCACCTTTCCAACTTAAGCTTTCATTTATCAGACTAAGTGTCTCAATTCACTCTAAAATCTCTCCGGACCAAAACCAAGCAACCCTGTAAGTCATGTAATGTTGTAGAGTACAAAAGGAGTAGTAAATGGGGGAATGGGGCTATAACTCTGGAAATGACCGATCGGGTCGTGATATCCTCCCCGCCTCCCCTAAACTTCACAAATAGGTGTGGATATATACTCTGTATCTCCCGCTCAGTCTCCCAAGTAGCCTCCTCAACAGGCTGACCTCTCTACTGCACCTTCACTGAAGTTATATCCTTCGACCTCAAATTTCAAACATGCCGATCCAAAATGGCCACTAGCTCCACATCATAAGTCAAATCACCATCCAAATGAACCATGCTATAATCCGAAACATGAGACGGATCGCTGACATACTTCCAGAGCATAGAAATATAAAATACTGGATGCACACTCGATAAACTAGGTGGCAAGGCAAACATGTAAGCCACATCCCCAATCCTCTGAAGCAATCCATTTGGTCTCTGATGCTCATATTTTACCTGCTGATAGTTAAGACACCAAGCTACAAACCCAACTATATCCTTCTTCATCCTTTTCCAACAATAGTGCTGTCTCAAATCCTGGTACATCTTTGCGGCACCCAGATGAATGAAATACTTCAAACTGTGGTCCTCCTCAAGAATCAACTTACGTAGCCCATCCATATTGGACACACATATCCGGCCCTGTATCCTCAACACTCCATATTTTCCAATAGTCACATCTCTGGAATCACCATGCGGAACCTTATCCTTGAGGACAAGCAAATGAGGATCATCATACTGGTGCTCTCTTATGCGATCAAATAAGGAAGACCAATAAACCACACAAGCTAGAACCTAACTGGGCTCCGATACATCCAATCTCATGAACTGGTTGGCCAAGGCCTGAACATCAACAGCAAGAGGTCTCTCACCAACGGGAATGAATGCAAGACTACCCATACTTACTGCCTTCCTACTCAAGGCAACGACCATTACATTAGCCTTTCCCAGGTGATATAGAATAGTAATATCATAGTCTTTTAGTAGCTCCAACCACCTACGCTTCCTCAAATTTAGATCCTTCTGTTACAACAAGTGCTGGAGGCTCTGATAATCAGTAAATACCTCACAATACACACCATAGATATAGTGCCTCCAAATCCTCAACGTATGAACAATGGCAGCCAACTCCAAATCATTAGCATGGTAGTTCTTATCATAAGGCTTCAACTGACTGAAGCATAAGCAATCACTCTACCCTCCTACATCAAAGCACACCCAATTCTGATTCGATAAGCATCACAATATATGGTATATGATCCTAAAGCTGAAGGCAAAACTAGAACTGGAGATGTGGTCAAGGCCGTCTTGAGCTTCTGAAAGATCTCCTCACACTCATCCGACCACTTGAAAGGAGTACCCTTTTTGGTCAATATAGTAAAAGGCAATACAATAGATGAGAAACACTACATGAAGCGATGGTAATAACCAGCTAACCTTAAAAAGCTTCAAATATCTGTAGCTGAGGACAGTCTGGGCCAACTCTAAACCACCTCTATCTTCTTTGGATCCACCTGAATCCCCTTACTGGACACAACGTGCCCCAAGAATGCCACTGAACTGAGCCAAAACTCACAGTTAGAGAACATGGCATAAAGCTTCTCTTTCCTCAACCGATGCAATACGATCCTTAAATGTTGGGAATGGTCCTCCTAGATACGAGAGTACACCAGGATATCATCAATGAATACAATGACAAAGCAGTCGAGATAAGGATGAAATACATTATGCATCATATACATGAACGTTGTTAGGCATTGGTCAGCCCAAAAGACATAACAAGGAACTCATAATGACCATAACGGGTCCTAAAAGTTGTATTAAGAATATTCGAGTCCCAAATCTTCAGCTGGTAATACCCAGACCTCAAATCAATCTTGGAGAACACCCTTGCTCCTTGAAGCTGGTAAAATAGATCATCAATATGCGACAAAGGATACTTGTTCTTGATTGTGGCTTTGTTCAACTACCTATAATTAATGCACATTCTCATGGTACCATCCTTCTACTTCGCAAATAACATCATCGCTCCCCAAGGTTGACATACCATGCCTAATAAACCTCTTATCAAGGAGTTCCTGAAGCTGCTCCTTCAACTCCTTCAACTCAGCTAGTGCAATGCGATATGGTGGAATAGAAATGGGCTGAGTGCCCGGCACCAAGTCAATTTCCCTGTCGGGTGGCACGCCAGATAGATCTACAGAAAACATATCCAAAAACACCCATACTAGTGGAACAGAATAATTAGTGGGAGTATCAGCACTAATATCCCTCACAAAGGCCAAATAAGATAAACAACCTTCCCCAACCATCCACTGGGCCTTCAAATATGAAATCACTCTATTGGGAACATAGTCTAGAGAACCTATACACTCAATCCTCAACAACCCCGGCATCGCCAATGTCACGGTCTTAACGTGACAATCTAGAACAATATGACATGGAAACAACAAGTCCATACCAAAGATCACATCAAAATCAACCATACTAAACAATAATACATAAAATCTAGTCTCCAAACCCCCAATAAGCACTACACACGACCTATATACACAATCTACAACAATGGTACTATACCGTCACAGATACATGAACAGATGAAACTAAGGACTCATGGGAATATCCAGATAATGATCAAAATATGATGAGACATACGAATAAGTTGATATAGGGTCAAATAATACAGAGGCATCCCTGTGGCAAACTAAAACAATACTAGTTATTACTACATCTAAAGCAACAATATCTGGTCATGCATACATAGCATAGAATCGGGCCTGACCGCCACCTGATCGGCCTCCCCCTCTAGGATGATCTCTATGTTACTGGGCCCCACCCTGAGCTAGTTGTGCGGGTGGTGAAGTAACGGGCACTGAAGCCATAGTCAGACTCCTCTACCGAGCCAGACCTCCCGTAAGGCGAGGATAATATCTCTTGATATGATCAAACTCTCCACACTCATAAAAACTCCCTGGAGCTGGTGGTGGGGACTGAAGGGAGCCCCGAGCATCGGGATAACTAGTAGAATGACCTAGCATAGATGAGCTCTGAACCGATAGAGCACAGGACAAATTCCGAGCTGGAAGGACACTGAGAGATGACTGACCCTAATGAGAACTATGTGAACCATGGCCAGATGATGCACCACGGTGAATAGGGTGAGCCGTCTAAGCATGCCTATAGGGAAGACCCCTGTCTTAGTAGAACTGACCTCCAGAAGGATCACCACTAACACCACCTGATCCATGAGGCCTCTTGGCCTCCTTCTCAACCCGCTCCTAGCTGCGGACTATCTCTATCTGCCGAGCAACATCGACAACCTCATTAAAATTAGCACCTAACACGCTCTCCCTAGTCATAAGCAACTGTAACTTATATGTAAGGCCATCAATAAACCTTCTGATCCTCTCCTTGTTAGTGGGAACCATCCCAACTACATGATAGGCCAACTCAAAAAACCTTATCTCGTACTATGTCACTGACATGTCATCCTGATGAAGCTTCTCAAACTACCTGCGCAGCTCCTCTCTACGGGACTGAGTCACACAAACTTCTCCAAAAAGAGAACAGAGAACTCCTGACATGTAAATGGTGCTGCACTGACCGACCTACACCTCTGATAAGCCTCCCACTAATTTAAGGCAACCCTAGAGAAGTGAAAAGTATTGAACGAGACCCTACTGGTCTCCAGAATACTTGTTCTATGGAGAATCTTCTAACACTTGTCTAAGAAACCTTGGTCGTCGTCCGCTTATGTACTACTAAAAGATGGAGGTTGGACTCTCCCAAACCTCTCCAATCTCTGCTGCTCATTATCAAACATGACAGGAACCACATGGGCCCGAGCATCTACAACGACTGGGTCGATAGTGCCCCCGGTGACTGGAGTCCCTGTATCACCTGCTCTAGTGTGCGGGCAGCGGGAGTCTAAGTACCTACCCCGGCCTAAGAAGTGCCGTTGTGGCCGGAATAGAGACTGCCTGAGCCAGGCTGGTGCACATAGTTAGAATATGGGCTAAGGCCTCCCGAAGGCAGAGAATCACGATGGGCACAACTGGTGTCTGAGCTGGCTCAACTATAACTGGTATCTCTTCCTGAGCTGCAGTGCTTGGTGGGTGTTTACTCATATGAGCTGCACCCTTGCCCCTACTGCATCCTTTATCGCAACCTCAGCTTTTTGTGACCCTAGCTGGTGGTACCGGTGATTTTCCATCTTGTCCAGTAGTACGTGTCCTCACCATATGTTAGAGAATAAAATAACAGAAGTTTAGTTACTAGAATCAACAGATTCACATGACAAGGATTCAAGAATATGAAGTTTCCTAAGGGTTCAGCAACCTCTCGAAGATAAGTGTAGATAACTCCGTACCTATCCGCAAGACTCTACTAAACCTGATCATGACTCGTGAGACCTATGTAACATATGCTTTAATACCAACTTGTCACGACTCAAATCCTAAACTGCCATGACCGTGCGTATCGTGGTACTAGGCCAGCCAACATTTCCAAAATATTCATAACAATTTACAAAAAATGAATCAAGTAGTTTTAAATAAGCAACATTTCCATAAATGGGGTAAAATCCAAAACATAAGTGTAGATAATAATTCCCAAATCAGGGTGTCATTGAGCTGATGAACATCTATCCGAAAGTCACAAAATCTGAAATCATATTCAACCACGAGTCTACCCATACCAAATTTACTCAAATCCAATAAAAAATTCCACTCAAAACCTCAAAAATCTAGCTCAAGAACTCTTCCTCATTTTCCGTAATTTTCCACTCCAAATTATAATTTTAATGGTATAATCAAAGGCATAATAATGGGAATTTACCAAATTATATAGAAATCACTTACCCAAAAAACTCACGTGAAAATCCCTCAAAATATCGCCTTCTACCGAGATCCCAATTCAATTTTGCGATATGAACTCGAAACCCTTGTTTTGAATCTTTTAAATCTGCCCACTTAAGCCTTCATAGCGAATGTGGAAGAATCCTCGCGTTCACATACAAAAACTCAGATTACCCCTTAAATTTACTCTACATGAACGTTGTGACCCTCTCGCAATCGCAGACCTCTGCCTCCTTCACTCTATGCGATCGCGTCTCACCTCACGCGATCGTGAAGCAAAAATGCTAGAAATTCAGCTGCCCTCCTCATCTCGTTACGAAGGTTGCATAGCCGATGCGTTCGCGACTCACAGTGTAGCCACACCTACATGATCGCAGACTCTCACTCGTGAACGTATAGACTAAAAATCATCTCTACTCAAACCAAGCCTACGCGATCGCGGACCTGCCCACGCGATCATATAAAAGGAAATGAGAAAATTACACCAGCAAACTTCAGCCATCAAGCTAAGTCCAAAAATGGTCCGTTAACCATTCGAAACTCTCCCGAGGCGCCCCGGGACCTCAACTAAACATACCATAAAGTCCGAAAATATCATACGAACTTAGTCGAACCCTTAAATCACCTCAAACAACATCAAAAACACGAATCACACATAGATTCAAGCCTAATGAACTTTGAAATTTTCAAATTCTACAAATGACATCGAAACCTGTCAAATCACATCCGATTGACCTCATATTATGCACAAAAGTCACAAGTAACACCTCAAACCTATTCCAACTTCCAAAAAATGCAATCCGATCGCGTTATTGAAAAGTCCACTCCCGGTCGAACTTTCCAAAATTCCAACTTTTGTCATTTCAAACCTAATTCTACTACGGACCTCCAAATCACAATCCGGACACACTCTTAAGTCTAGGATTATCCAATGGAGCTAACGGAACCATGAAAATTCAAATCCGAGGTCACCTACATATACGTCAACATCTGGTCAACCTTTCTAACTTAAGCTTTCAATTATGAGACTAAGTGTCTCTATTCACTCTGAAATCTATCTGAGCACGAACCAACCAACCCGGTAAGTCATATAACAGATGTAGAGTACAAAAGGAGCAGTAAATGGGAGAACAGGGCTACAACTCTCGAAATGATCTATTACACTAGGTTCCGAGCTCATTGAGGTAAAATATGACTCCCAACAAGTGGTCAACCTAGTGTATGGGATTTTTGACGCAAAAGAAGAGCGCATGCAACTGTAATTGAACATGGTTCAAGAATTAGTTGCACTATTCAGATAAAGGTCAATCGTCCATTTCTGAGGGAAGAAAATTTAGAAGCAAACGCATTGGCTAATTTGGGTCGTCCACGAAGATGAAAGCAATATATTCTGGTGCGATCGTCAAATTAATGCATTCAATGTTGGATGTAGACGACTACTATGAGGTAAATTCAACATATTTAATTTGGTATTGGAGGAATGAGTTCATTGAATATCTCAAACATGCTAAATTACTCGAAGATGCAAGGGCGTCCCGGGAATTGTAGACCAAAGTAGCTCGCTATGGCCTCATAGATGAGTAGTATATAGGAGATCATTTCAAGGGCTACTGCATCAGTTTCTAGGGGCCTCAGAGGCAGACTACGTGATGAGGGAAGTTCATGAAAGAGTCTGCAAAAATCATTCCTGTGCAGACTCGTTAGTTCCAAAGTTGATAAGGACAGGTTATTACTGGTCCCGAATGGAACAAGACGTAGAGACATTCGTATAAAAGTGCGAAAAATATCAACTCTATGCATAGTTAGTGCCAAACGAGCAGAACCTTTCCATTGGGTGGTTTCTCTTTGTCCATTCATGAAATGGGGGATGGAAATAGTTGGACCTTACTACTGAGCGCCGGAAAAGGTAAGATTCTTCTTGGTTTTAACTCATTATTTCACTAAATAGGTTGAAACAAGTCTATACCAAATGATCAAAGAATGTAAAGTGGTTGACTTCATATGGGACCACATAATCTGTTGATTTGGAATGCTGAAGGAAATTATATGTGATAACAAGCTGCAGTTTGTAGGTTCGAAAGTCAGTAAGTTTTTGGAAGTCATGAAGATCAAAAAAAATTACTTATTCGCCGTACCACTCGAGTGATAATAGGCATGCCGACTCTACTAATAAGATAATCATTCAAAATATTAAGAGGAAGTTAGAAGATGCTAAGTAAAATTGACAAGATGAGCTACTGGGGGATCTTTGGGCATATCGAACTACGGCAAAGTTGAGCACGTGAGAAACTGCATTGTCTCTCATGTATGACTGGGAGGACCTAAGACCGCTGGAAGTGGGGGCCGACTTTGAGGTTTCTTCAGGCAAATGAAGAAGAAAATACTGAAGCGTTGCTGGTGAAGCTAGACTTGCTTATAAGAACACCGAGACCTAGCGAACATAATGATAGTAGCCCAAACGCAAAGGATGAAACAGTATTCTAATCGCAGGGCGAATATCTGTTATTTCAAAGTAGGAGATTTAGTATTGAGGAAGGTGACTCAAAGGACTCACAAAATCAACGTCGGAAAGCTAGGAACAACGTGTGAAGGCCCTTAACGATTTTCGACTACCACTGCTAAAGGATCATATGTATTAGAAAATCAAGATGGAGTCAAACTGTCCAGCAATTGGAACGTGAATCACCTCAAAAGATATTATTACTGAAGATTCTTGTCGATAATGAAAGCATGTGCTGCACTCTTTTTGTCTTCGACTAGTTTTGATCTCAATAAGGTTTTTCTGGCAAGTTTTTAACGAGGCAGAGATGTAAAACATACTACGAAGGGAGGATCATCGGCAAAGGCAAGACCTTTAAATATAAAGGCATCAAAGTTCTCAAATCGATGGGATCGATGAATTCGAGCTCGCGTGGTAAATAACTTGTGGATGGTTAAATAATCGTTGGCTCAATGGCAAACCCTGTGTTAAGCCAGGGACTTTTTGAACAACAATCAATGTCTCATCAAGACCGGGCACTACAGGACCAGCCCCATAGAATATAGTTGTACATGTTAGTCACATGTATTGAAAACTTTATTTACTTAAGAAAATGAATGCCTATGTACTTTTAAAGATGGAGGGAATAAACCAAAGTTTATTATTTTTTTGTCTTATTTCTTGTCCAAGTTATGAGTCAACTTTATTGCTTGAAAGTTAACAAAAACTTCAAATGCTTGTGCTAGAATGAACAGGAGATGTCATCTTCAAGAGCACTGTAAACATAAGGGCCCTATATAATGAAACCCTCACGGTAAAGGGTAGATTTCAAAAGTGCTTATGCCAAGAATTGAAAGCTATGAAATTATTTTATATATCAGAAGCTTCATTAACGAAACATAAAAAAGATGTTTTGCACAACACTTAACCAAAAAATTCTTTTATTTATTAAGTTCCGAACTTAGTAAAAAGTTTCGGCGTAATAAAAAAGATAAAAGGAAAAAAATTATACATTATTCTTTGCTGCCAGAACTCGAAGGGAGAAAAGGGTCTATATTTCCCCCGGTAGAAGAAGGTAGGTTCGCTGCCTGTTCGGGTCCTTCATTCTCTTCACCCTCCCCTTTGGTCCGAATACTCGGAACTAGTATTCGAGAAATTAGTTGTAATGGGCCGAGAAAGAAGATTCTCATGAGCAGTTAACTTCAGTTCCCGGACTTTGGCAATGCACTCATCAATAATTGAAATGCCTAATTTGGCTTCTTCCAAAGTCTTCCTCTTCATATGATACATAGTATAGGTTTTGTCGAAGACGATGGAATCTTCCTGATCCTGGAGATGTGCTCAGAGTTGATTTATTGTGGCATGGAGCTCTTCTATTTCAGCCTTCATTGCGCTAAGCCTGGAATCAAGCTCATCATTGGTGGTCGAGTGAAGGCGGTTTTGCTACATGGTTCTCTTAAGTCTCTCTTCTATTTTGGGTGTCTTCTCCATGACACCATTGGCCTCCTCGGTTTTGTAGCATAAGTTGGCCTTCAAGTTGTTGATTTATTCTTTGAAAGCAGACTTACGCTCGGTAGCAGCGGTCACAACATCATGAAGTTCAACCTTATGGAGATTCTTGTGCAATTGGACAGCTTCTTGGCTGTGGGCCATTCTCTCTTGATTGGTTTGCTGTAACGAGACCTCAAGCTCATCCATATTTGTAACTTTTGCCTCTAGCATTGGGAGGTGCGCGACAAGTTGGTCTTTTCAGCCAAATGTTGATCCCGCTCGGAAGCAACCCTTATTTATCTAGGATCAATATTTACATGGCCTCAGAAGCAAGGAGGTTGGCCTAAAAATGTTAGAGTTATGGTTATCACGGTAATATGGAAATAGCAAAAATGATAGAAGAGAGATAGGGTGATACCTGCGCCAAATAGTACATGCTATTATTTATTAGGCACTCCCCAGAAAGGGAGCCAATCTTTTTCCAATCCTTCGATGAAGCCAGCGGCTTCATATAATTGGCAAGCTCTGCCAGCGTTGAAAGGATATGGCACTCCTTTGAAATCGAAAGAATGGTGCTTCACCTTCCTTCAGGATCTTGGGAATGTATAGTGTAAGGTCAGGGGATCAAGGAAGAGAAGCATCCCTTTCTTGTTCAACTAGTACCGGTAAAGGAGATGCAGTTGGTGCTGGTGGTGAAGGAGAAGCTGGTTTTGGTGGGTAAAAGGTTGTCGGTGTATGTCACACCCCAAACCTGGGCCTGGATGTAACACGACACTTGATTCCTGACTACATATGACTGAGCGAACCAACTGGCTGGATGAATCAACATGTGATATCATAACATACTAAATACGAAAGATAAATTAACACATGTTGATATACTGAAAGTCTAAATGATATAAATCAAAAAAGAAAACACTAATATAGGCCTGAAACATATATGTAGCATTATTGCTTAACTTTAAATGCTTGTGACTCTGTCTAATAGTTACTCTAGTCTATGAAGTCTCTAATGAAGTACTGAAAACACTGACTGTATAAAAATACTAAAGACTGTAAGGTAATGAATGCCCCGAAAAAACTAGGGATCACCAAATAGCTGGTACGAGAATCCTAGCGCTCTGAATCGTCAACCTGTAAATCATTACCTACATCGTGAGATCCAGGCCCCGAGCAAAAGGAACGTCAGTATATTTGAATTGCACTAGTATGTAAAGCAACTAAAAGAAAGAATTATAAATGCTAAAACTGAAACTAAGATGATAACTAAGAATTGATAATTGATAATTGAAATGATAACTATTGAAACTGAAACTAAAATAATAACTGATAACTGAACTGATAACTAATTACTGAAATGATAACTGAAATAATAACTACAATTGAATTGAACAAAGAAAGTAAGGATATGAATATTAACTCTTCTGAATGATAAACAACCTATTTATCTGAATAAGCTACGGCTTCGGGCCCAATATATATGTGCACAAGCTACAGCCTCACGCACAAGTATATGTATACATAACTATGGGCTCAGGCCCAAAAATGCATAAAGCATAAACTATGGCCTCGGGCCCAAACATGCATAAAGCATAAACTACGGCCTCAGAACCAAGTATGCATAAAACATATAAACTACGGCCTCAAGCCTAAATACAGGTGTTCAACATCTAGGAACTGAGAATCATACATAAATACATGATGCTGAAATACTGAACCATACTGAGTTACATGATACTTGAATGCTGAATAGAGCTAGACTGAGACATGTATGCATGAACTGATTACAAAAATTGAAACTTCAACTGTTTAAAACATGCTGAGTACTCCAGGCTGAGATTCATGGGCATAAAACTCAAGTCTATATTAATTACGCACTAATTTCACAATGTTAAAAATGAAAGTCATGAACGAGTTACGAAGCTAGAGAATAGAAGTTCTGCAACTATTCAAGGATCTAGGCTTAACTATATTTCTGAGTCAATTAGTAATGTGGTAAAAGAAATATAGTGTAAGGAGAATCATTAACATTCCTAAATATAGAGAGTTAGCCTCATATACCTTAACTTCCTGCTCTTGAGTGTAATACAATAATTATCAACCCTTTCAACTTTAATCTATAGCAATACAAGTCAAAGGATTTCCATATTAGCTATGATACTCATGTTTTGCTCACTTAAACATTTTATCAAATACTTGGTGAGAGTAAAGCTTCATATTCCTTATTAATGGTGTCTCTACACCCAATAACCCATTCTCTTGCTCCTAGATAAATTCTAAAGTCTCAAATGGTAATAATCAACATCATTCTTTATCACCCACAAGGTAAACAACTCCCTTAACCAATAATCAACAATCAATACCCCAAACCTATAACTATTCATGCATTTCCATCAAACCCATCAACTTATATCTCATGAACTAGAGTCTATAAGCATTAATCCAATGCCAGAATCAATTAGAGGGTGAAGATGTTACCTTTTTAAAGTTCAATCCCCTTGAATTCGAGTTCTAGGGTTCCTTCTCTCAACAATGATGTCTCAATCGAATATCTAATGATATGGAGGGCTTACCCATGTTAATAAGATGTTGAAAAATTGAAATTAACTTAGAATCTCCATTAGAACTTACCCTGGATGGTGGGGGATCCTTAAGGAGTTAGGTTTTTGAGAGCTCCCCTTTTTAGAGCAAGTTTTTGTGTTTTGGGAGTGTGGGGGATGAAGTAGGGCTTTAAACGACCCCCCAAGTGCACCCATCCATGCACCTGAAGGCCTGACCGCGCAAAATGGCAGTAACACTACCACAAGTGCGCGGCCGCACACTGGGCGTGCATTTTGTGCATTGTTCTGTAAAATGCACATAAAGTTTTGCATATAGATCTGTTTGAGCTCCATAGTATACCGTTGGAAATCTATTTCAATGGCGTACAACTTTCATGTTTTGTGGTTTCTAAAATACGTTACAAAGTTTCATTAAATCCTGCTACAAGACTGACCTTTTGTAAACTTAGTAGATTTTATCGAATCTTGTACACCTCGCTCTTTGTCTTGATTGTAAAATAACTATTTTCACCCATACTCATTCTAATAGAACTTCATATGTCTAAAATATCAGATTAATATCCATTTAACATATCCACACATCGTCCAAATGTTGGGGGTATTACAGAGTAGAAGGAGAAGGAGAAGGAAAAATTGTGTCAGAAGGAGTGGTGGTTGTTGCTTGCTCAGTAGTTGAGGGCAAAATAAGCTAAGGGTCCGAACTCCTTGGATTGTAGATAACATCGGTATGGATCAGAAAATGGGAATCAACATTTTCAACAAAGCCCATTTTGTTACGCTCCGTAGCATTATGGTGATGTTACACTTCGCATTATTAAGTTACAACGATGTTGCACCCTGAAGTATTGTACATTAAAATTTCATTTTCAGTTAACCGATGTAGACTCGGGGATGAGATCATCTTGACGTTAACGTACTTACGCTATTTATAGAATGATATAAATAAGTGTTATGAAGAATAAGTGGGTACACGGATTAAAGAAAACAAGTTTCGTTGAAAGTGGTCAATTTGAAATAAAATATGGGTCGAGCGATAATACCCGATAATTATGAACTAGTACCATGCAAGGTACCATAAGACTATGGTAGTATAATATATAAAGTATATATGAAGTATTTTAAAAAATAAATAGAATTTTAAGTAATTTGTAATATTTTTTAAATTATGCGGGTAATTGATTAATTACTGAGTAATGAAACATTACCCGATTAACTAATAAGCGGATAAAAACTTAATAATTATCCTCAAACACACGTGGCAAGAAGCCAAGATGAGGAGTGACTAAGTAGTCACTTACTGCCACCTAGGCATAAACAAGATTGGATAACTAAAGTTATCTGCTAAAGTCTTTTGTAAACCAAAAATGACTCCAAAAATGTATTCCTTTCCAAAATTTCAAGAAAAGAGAGACGTTACTCTTCTCAAATTCTTAAGGAATTCAAAAACGATTCTTTCAAGAGTTAACAAGAACCAGAAACATTTTTCTCTTAAAATTTCAAACCAAGGCCGTTAGACATAGAATCATTTCGTCCAAATATTCAAGGTTTCGTTCAAATTCAGAAGCTGAAGCTTCATCCCTCGTTCTAACGTATTTCACGGAAGTAAAAGCTTCACTTCGACCAAATAATTCAAGGAACGGGTATGGGCTAAGCTCTTCCTTCATTTTGCATGATCTCGTCATTACACAAGTTTTGTAACGAGCCATAGAGAAAAATTCATATCCCAAAATTTACGTATATTTTTCTGTCTCGCAAGTTGTGTATATTTTTCTAGTTTTGTAAGTTACAATGTTCTCCTTATCGGGACTTTATATTCAATTGAGTATTTTTATTTTCCAGTCAAGAGAGCAGGGAGTTTATATATACAGTATTAAAAGTATTTTCACTACCATTGAGCTATAATCGATGGGCATGCCCCTAGTGGGCAACCTCAGATCAGATGGTAAGTTATATGATGATCCTACTGTGGCTGACCGCATATGATCGAGCCCAGTTAGTTGAGATACAGACCTAGTGTGGCCGAACGCTTATGAGCGAGTCTACTATGACATAGCAGATATATATGTATGCCAAGCCTTATAGGGCCGAACAACTATTTTACTTACTATATTGAGAGAATTTAGTCAGTATCAGCAGGTAAGCATATCTTCAGATTATCTTTGACTTCCAGCTACTTGCAGTTATTATATTATCAGTTTAGTTTCAGCTTTCATTATATTACCTTACATACTCAGTACATTATTTTGTACTAACGCCCCTTTTCTGGGGGCGCTGCATTTCTTGCGTATAGGTCAGACAGACAGACGAGTAGGCCTCTTCAATAAGTATTGCCCGAGTTTAGCTTGATCGGTAAGCTCCATGCCTTTCGGAGTTTTCGGGTCTAGAACCTTATGTATATCTTATATATATATATATATATACATATATATGTCTTGAGTAGGTCGAAGAACCATTCCGATCACAGTATATCTATCGGTAGAGGCTTGCAGACATATTTTGTCAGTTAGTGCGGTATGTTGGGCTTTCAGGCCTTGTATGTACATTTGGTTGGTTTGTAAGCTGTAATAAATATGATAGCCATGTCGGCCAAGTTTTATATTGATATTTAGTCAGCATTCGATGTTTTCTTGCAATGTGGCCCATGGCCAAAAGTGTGACATCATATGTTCAGAGTCCCTTAGTTGCAAGTTGGTACGCAAGGATAAGTGAGGCACTGGGTGCCGGTCTCGCCCCCAAGTTCGGGTTATGACAAAAGTGGTATCAGAGTAGTTCTGTCCTAGGGAGTCTACAAGTCGTGTCTAATAGTGTCTTGTTTATGTGTGTGTCGTGCACCACACTTATAAGCAGGAGGCTACAGGGCATTTAGGATTGCCACGCTTTCTTCTTACTATAGATCATGTGGTAGAGCTCACATCAAATTCCGATTTTTTATTATTATTTGTAATAAGACGATACCTATATCCGGAATGAAGGTTGGAAAGAGAGATAGTTGGGGACGAGCTTAGTCAGAGGAATTGGATTTTTGTATGATGCCTTCAATAAAGTAAATGTGAGGTCTTTAGCAGACCATGGGTGTACTGAACAAGCTTCCTGACAAGAATGCCTATCCATCTTAATAGTAAAGGACAATAAGAGATTAAGAAGATAAGTACAAGTTTCAGCAAGTAAAAGGATCAAGGTAAAAAAGGGTACGAGGTACCCAGTTAATGAAGGTTAACAACGTTTATAATTGAGGTAAAGGAACATGACTTTTTTGAGTTATATTCAATAGTAATAAAGGTATATACAATTGGCCGCACCCATTCTAGATATGCCCTATGGGGGTTAATAGAAGTACTATAAGAAGATATGCTGGATAAATTATTTGCGTCGTCTGACATTTTCGAAGGGATATTACAAATGTTCTAATATATCTCTTTATGAGAGACCCAGATGCGCAATATAAAATAGTGGAGCCAGATATGAGTACTATAAAGACATGCATTATAAGCCTTGAAGGGATAAATATTACCTTAGTGTGGCTCGCGTCCCTAGTAAAGCGAGAACGTTAAGCAACTTGAAGAGCCACTGGATGGAGTAAAGGAAAGCTAAAAGTGAAAGAATGTCGTATTGAAGTTTTCACAAGAAAAAGGATATGCAAAAATATTAGCAGGGTAATGAGAAGAGAGATAAGGAAGCATTATAAATAAGGTGTGATATGTGGATGAAATCGGTAGAGTGTTACAGAACCTATGGTCAAATGAAGGAAGAAACGAAAGGTGATGGGCCTTAAGACAACAAAAAAGTATATGCCATAAGGTTATATCCTCATTTTGAGAAATAAGTTCATGACTCCAACGCGACTACCAGAGGGGAAAATTAATCCCTAGAGTAATAGAAATCAGTATGGGTTGGTAAACAAGATAAACTAAATCTGAATTAGAGACTGAATGTTTGGAAAGCATCATGGTAATTTTAGATTTCATTCCGGAGGTAATAGAATGGACCACACAAGAAGATTCATGAGGAATTCACAGAATGGTCATTCAGGAAGACGCCTTCCTAAAGCAAGCAATAGTAGCAAAGTTAAGCATAAAGGACTATATGTACCAGTTACATTAAGTGTCACCCTCACGAGTAAGGGAATTTGTCATCCGTGGTACAAAAGGATTTCCCCAAGGTGAGTAAGGATCATTAATGTTGAGAAATAATGCCAAAGATGAAGAGGTAAAATATCAATAGGTAGATCCTCGTGGCTTCAACTTTTAGTATACCCCTAAAGGGAGGAATATAGAGTGATGTGGCATTCAGTCAGATTTAAGTGGTTCTAGTGACTATGGAATAGTAAAGGAAGAATGCGATAAATGAAAGAGGAATGAGATGATAATTATCCAAATCTTATAGATACGATACGATTCAAGAATATTGTGCAAGCACAACGTCAAGGAAAGAAAGTAAAGGTTCCTGCCCAAGCTGTAATTAATAAATAAGAGCCAGTGCAAGACATAAGTTAATACAAAGAAAATAACCCAAGAAATATTATGAGGAATATTGACATGAGAATGGGCCAACGAGCAGTTAGTAATTGGTCAGGAAGATCCCAGTTATGGCTAAACATAAGGTTACATACGAGTCATCAGATCGTGTGAGATAAACATAGTAGAACCCAAAATGGAGAGTTCAGTCTCAGAGAATATCATTATAATACTTGAAATATATTCAAACACGAGTCGGAGTAGTTAAAGGTACCGTATGAGTGTTACGGGGATAAAAGAAAGTGCTACTAGGAAGGTGTCACGACCCCAAACCCGGTCGTGATGGCGCCCAACACAACTGCTAGGCAAGCCCGACCATTTGCACTCTCAACCCGAGCATAAAGCTCAAAACCATATGTTTGAAAATCATTAACAGCGATGAAGCTAAAAGTATAACTGACAGATAGAAATAATCCGAAAATCAACAATACTGAGCAACCTCCCAGAGACCTGGGGGTCATGAGTCTAGAGCCTCTAACATGTACAGTATAATAAGACTGTAATGATACACAGTCTGAAATACGCGGAAAATCAAATAACAGGGGGATAGGGGAGGAGTCGGGTCCTGTGGGCGTCAGGCAGCTACCTCGACAACTCCGGATAAACTCTGAAATCAGCAAAAGCTCAGCTAAACTCCCGAGATACCTGGATCTGCACACATGGTGCAGGGAGTAAAGTGAGTACTTCCAACTCAGTGGTAATAGACATATATAATGACTGAATGTAAGAAATCCCGAGATACAACAATGCAAAGCTATAACCAATACTCCTATACATTTAACAGTGTAATAACAACAATTAATGACAGATATCACAGGCAGGTATAGATGTATGAATGCAATGCAATCCACATGACCGCTGCGGCGTACAACCCGATCCATTTGGGTACCCGCGCTCACTGTGGGGGTTCAGACTCCGGAGGGGCTCCTACAACCCAAGCGCAATATCATAATAACATACGCTGCGACATGCAGATCGATCCACTATCAGTCCAGCTATATGCATACAATCCACACAGGCACAGTCAAACTTACCATTTTTAATTCCGATTATCAGTAATTATAAATTAGGTGTTCAAAACCTTAGAATTTTGCTAGTCATTTCAAGACAATGTTTAGCTCGGGACTGATATCATAAAAGCATGTTATATATCATGGAAACAGTGATAACAATCCCTACGAGATCTAAATAACCGGCACGCAACCCAAATATATCCATAACCATCCAAGTAGGAGGTTTACCAGCTAATTTTCTAGCCAACAACACAATACAACATCACTTGGGCGGACTAAGCCATAGTCCCTAATCACAATCGACTCCGCACTCACCGTAGAGTACGTGTCTCGCCTCAATATAGCGTCACAGTGTGATATACCGGGGTTTCAAACCCTCAGGTCATCATCTACATCTATTACTCACCTCAAGCCGGCCACAAAATTAGTCCGCCATGCCTTTTCTCTCGAATCCGCCTCCTCGCACGTCGAATCTAGTCAAAACCGCAACTAATACATTACAATAGGCTAATAGAACATAACCCAATTGAAATTACTCGAAAAATACCCAAAAGCACGAAGTTGGCAAAACCCGAGCCCCGGGCCTACTTCTCGAAAAATTTCGAAATTTACATCACTGGATTTCACGTCTCGCCACGAGTCTTTACATATAAATTTTATCAAAATCGGAACTCAAATGGCCTTTCAAATCCTAAAAATATATTTTTCAAAACCAAGCCCTAGTTTTTACCATTTTAGCTAAATTTCCATGATTTCATTGATGGATTTCAGAATAAAACGAGTTTTGAGTCCAAGAAACTTACCTCCAAACGTTCCCCCTTGAATCCCTCGTTAATCTCCTTCAAAAATCTCCAAAAACGAGCAACTATGGGTGAAAAATGAGTCCAAAATCGCGAGTGATGTGTTTTAAAACATTCTGCCCAAGTATTTTACTCTTCGCGATCGCGAAGGTATTTTACTCTTCGCAATCGCGGAAAATGCTTCGCGATCGCGGAGAATAATTTTCCAACCCAAAATTTACTATTCGCGATCGCGGTCAACCCTTCGCGATCGCGATGAACAATTCCTGTTCCTCCAGACAGCCTTCAGTATAATGGTCATAACTGTCTGCGCACAACTCCGAATGACAAATGATTTGATGTTCTGGAAACTAGACACATAGTGCTATAACTTTCATATGTTTCTCATTTCCTGAATCCTTATACATTATGAGATATAAGCTTCCAAATTTATTCATGTGTATTAGAGATCTTTCTCGGATAGCCTATAGTGTAACATCCATAACTTTTGCTACAGATGTCCAAATTACAATTTCTTTAGCTTTCTGAAAACTAGACACAAAGGGATACAACCTTCATTTTTGAATCACCTGAACATTCCTTGTAGATAAAAAGATATGAGCTTCCGAAATAGGATCAATGCAACAGAAATTTTCCTTCTTCGCGATCGCGAAGCATTTTACGCGATCGCAATTCATTAACTTGTTTCTCACATTTTACTCACCGCGATCGCGACCCATTGTCCGCGATCGCATAGAACACTGATGCAGACAG
>MU707628.1:45138-60724 GCA_026770625.1 Nicotiana glauca
TTTGGGTACCCGCGCTCACTGTGGGGGTTCAGACTCCGGAGGGGCTCCTACAGCCCAAGCGCAATATTATAGTAACATACGCTGTGGCATGCAGCCCGATCCACTATCAGTCCAGCTATATGCATACAAGCCACACAAGCACAGTCAAACTTACCATTTTTAATTTCGATTATCAGTAATTATAAATTAGGTGTTCAAAACCTTAGAATTTTGCTAGTCATTTCAAGACAATGTTTAGCTCGGGACTGATATCATAAAAACATGTTATATATCATGGAAACAGTGATAACAATCCCTACGGGATCCAAATAACCAGTACGTAGCCCAAATATATCCATAACCATCCAAGTAGGAGGTTTACCAGCTAATTTTCTAGCCAACAACACAGTACAACATCACTCGGGCGGACTAAGCCATAGTCCCCAATCACAATCGACCTCGTACTCACCGTAGAGTACGTGTCTCGCCTCAATAAAGCGTCACAGTGTGATATACCGGGGTTTCAAACCCTCAGGTCATCATCTACATCTATTACTCACCTCAAGCCGGCCACAAAACTAGTTCGCCATGCCTTTTCCTCTCGAATCCGCCTCCTCGCGCGTCGAATCTAGTCAAAACCGCAACGAATACATTACAATAGGCTAATGGAACATAACCCAATTGAAATTACTCGAAAAATACCCAAAAATACGAAGTTGGAAAAACCTGAGCCCCGGGCCCACTTCTCAAAAAATTCCGAAATTTACACCACTGGATTCCTCGTCTCGCCACGAGTCTTTACATATAAATTTTATCAAAATCGGAATTCAAATGGACTTTCAAATCCCAAAAATTCGTTTTTCAAAACCAAGCCCTAGTTTTTACCATTTTAGCTAAATTTCCATGATTTCATTGATGGATTTCACAATAAAAACGAGTTTTGAGTCCAAGAAACTTACCTCCAAACGTTCTCCCTTGAATCCCTCGTTAATCTCCTTCAAAAATCTCCAAAAACGAGCAACTATGGGTGACGAATGAGCCCAAAATCGCGAGTGATGTGTTTTAAAACATTCTGCCCAGGTATTTTACTCTTCGCGACCGCGGAAAATGCTTCGCGATCGTGGAGAATAATTTTCTATCCCAAAATTTACTATTCGCGATTGCGGTCAACCCTTCGCGATCGCGATGAACAATTCCAGCTCCTCTGGACAATCTTCAGTATAATGGTCATAACTTTTCGCCACAACTCCGAATGATAAATGGTTTGAAGTTCTGGAAAATAGACACATAGAGCTATAACTTTCATATGTTTCTCATTTCCTGAATCCTTATACATTACGAGATATAAGCTTCCAAATTCATTCATGTGTATTAGAGATCCTTCTCGGACAGCCTATAGTGTAACGTCCATAACTTTTGATACACATGTCCAAATTATAATTTATTTATTTTTCTGGAAACTAGACATAAAGAGCTACAACCTTCGTTTTTAAATCACCTGAAAATTTCTTGTAGATAAAAAGATATGAGCTTCCGAAGTAGGATCAATGCAACAGAAATTTTCCTTCTTCGCGATTGCGTAAATTAGCTTGTTTCTCACAGTTTACTCACCGCGATCGCGACCCGTTGTCCGAGATCGCATAGAACACTGATGCAGACAGAAATCAGTAGTTAAAAATGGCCTAGAAATGGTCCGAAACCACCCCGAAACTCACCCGAGGCCCCCGGGACCTCAACCAAAAAGCACCAACGCATCCTAAAACCTCATTCAAACTTGTTCCAATCATCAAAACACATCTAACAACACCAAAATCATCAATTCTCATCGGATTCAAGCCTAAGTTCTTTAAAAACTTCCGAAATGTACTTTTAATCAAAAATCCAACCAAACGACATCCGAATGACCTAAAATTTTGCACACATACATTCCGACCCTCGGATCAAAATCTCACCTATCAACCGGAATTCGCCAAAATTCAAACTTCGCCAATTCAAGCCTAATTCTACACCGAACCTCCAAATTCAATTCCGATCGCACTCCTAAGTCACAAATCATCACCCGAAACTAGTCGAATCATCAGAAATCTATTCCGAGCCCTTTAACTCATAAGTCAACATCCGGTTGACTTTTTCAAACTAACCTTCTCTTAAGGAGACTAATTGTCTCATTTCCAACCAAACTCTATCCGAATTACTTTAAATTCACCAAACACATATAATGAAACATATAGAAGCATAAAATGGGGAAAACGGGGCGGAGATACATGATACGACGGGTCGGGTCGTTACAGAAGGCAGTCATAAATATCAGTTCAGAAGCAACCATACAAGCACAAGGGCATGGAAGTAAGCAACTACGAATGATTATAGGCAAGTAAGGACATCAAAAAGGTCCATAATAATCTCACAGCTTTACGAGAGTCAAAGGTTGTCCCAAAGTACTACAACGAAAGACTAGTTGAGGAGATAATAAAGAATGCTTCAACCTAAGCACAACGACCTAAGGAGGAAATGATCGTGTAACAACAATCTCGCAACGACATTGTAAGCATTCCAAAGGAAATGGCACCTACCGTGGGTAATGAATGGGAAGTAAGAATTAAAAGTAATATTCGAGATCATATGAGTTGTATGAAAACTTTGGAAAGTGTGGGTACCAAGATAAGCTAAGTATGGACACAACAAGGGACAGAAAGACCAGGAAAAGTAATTGCACACGTTTAAAGAAAGTTGAGATGGAATGAAAGGAATTATTCAATCAATGATCTAGAGTTTGTATGTTATGGATACACTCAAGATTTTGGAGCATTATCCAGGCAACATATTTGTTAATAATCATACAGCTATAGAAGACTCCGATATAAGTTAAAAGAAAGAATTGAGCCTAGGGTATAGACAAAGGATTGAATTGTTAGAAGATTGTATCATGGATATTCCATAATGCCCATGAAAGGCTAAGGTAATAACTAATACCATGAGCCACGGATCGGAAGATAGCTTAAGCCTATGTAAAGATTGATCAGGAGGAAGAGGAATCTAAAGAATTACATCACCTAAGTAAATCAGGAGTCTGATTATTGGACCTAGAAAAAATTATAAAAATTGTGCTTGAGAACATGACAGGATCATTCTTAATATCAGATATTCAAGAAAAATAACACAACAACCATAATCTATAACGGCTCTATGGTAAATCCAGTTAGAAAAGTACGGGACTCATAAGAAGTCAGTATGCCGAAGTGTGTATGTACCAGAGGTGCGAGTATAACAATAGAGCTTCAAGTTATGGATGTGAATTACAGCTAGGTGGAAGGGAGGTTATGAAAGAAATAGAAGATATGATATGAGATTTTAAGTAAGGTAAAATTGAACAACGTACGAGATACTGAAATGTAGAAAGTTGTGAATAGTCCATACTTCGGTTAGAAGGTTATAAGCACGAGGATTCAATATCCAAAAATGATAGCAGCATCGTTAGTGGCATATCTTCCAGTCTATGGTTTCTACGTATCGAGAGGTGTAGTTAAAATAGAAGATTTAGAGACAATGTGATGTCTCGCTTGATATTCCAGAATAACATAGGAAAATCTATGGTGCAAGAAAGTTGAAGAAAGGTTGCAAGTAGTATAAATGAATATGTGTAGGTTGCAAGATAAAGTAGGGCAGATCGATAAAGTTTTAACGAAACATGAGTAAGGATGAGGAAAGGCAAGTGAAAAAGTGACGAGAATGGATAAGTCCTCGGGATTAAGTCCATGGAAACAAGAGAGATAATGGTTTCACTAAGTTATTGAAAGTTCAGTATTGCCTTAATAAACTCAAAGGAGTCTAAGATTCATAACATTTAGAAGGAATAAAATGTTGACCTAGTAGTAAAATGAGGGTATAATTGTGACAGATAAAGGATGACATTTGGGCCTTCGTTTGAATAATAATTTGAAAAAAATATATATAGAAGAGTAGGAGAAAAGATTTTACTGGTGCCACGAAATTAAGATACCCCCATAAGGTGAATCACATTGAGACACTGTGAAATACGATTATGGGAATCTCCCCGAATATTTCTTGATGTGACATAAGCCCTAGGGGCGAAAGCATTACGTAAGGAGTTTCGAGTTATCAGTGGTATATCGTAGATCAATATTAGGATGAATCAACAATATACAGACAAAAATCACAAAGTATGAGATGAGATTAGGTTATCATTCTAAAGATGAGCAGTGATGAGGGAGTATTAAAGGATATAAAATTATACATATGGAATAAGCAATGAGAGTAAGCTGGGATTTGGTAGCAGACCTCAGCAACGATAAATGGCTAAACGGACCTATGCGATTAGATATAGCAATATTCGTGAATTCAACAAAGTTCAAGCGAAGAACTTCAGTATACTCATATATACCCAAAGGGACATCTTATCAAGCTCTACATATGAAGCCTAGAGATTGGGAACACTTACAAGGTTAAAATTTTACAGGCTGCATGATGAAGGTTAGCAACAGTTACGAGATTGGAAGGATTCCGACTACAAGTTGTGATGTGAGAAGGAGGCCTAAGGGGGAAATGACCTTGACTTTGGAATTATTCACAGAACAAGTGCCTAGATGGAAAGGGAAGTTTTAAGGTATTCTAAAAATATAAGTTATGAAAATGATAAGCGCATTAGTCAACATTCGAGGACCATTGTTCCAAAGAGGGGAATAATGTTACGCCCCGCAACATTACGGTGATGTTACGCTTTGCAGTATTAAGTTACGACGATGTTGCACCCTGAAGTATTGTACATTAAAATTTCATTTTTAGTTAACCGATGTCGACTCGGAAATGAGATCATCTTGACGTTAACGTACTTACGCTATTTATAGGAAGAGATAAATAAGTGTTATGAAAAATAAAGGGGTACACGGATTAAAGAAAATAAATTTCATTGAAAGTGATCAATTTGGAATAAAATACGGGTCGAGCGATAATACCCGATAATTATGAACTAGTACCACTCAAGGTACCATATGACCATGGTAATATAATATATAAAGTATATATGAAGTATTTTAAAAAATAAATTGAATTTTTAGTAATTTATGATATTTTTTAAATTATGCGGATAATTAATTAATTACCGGATAACAGGACATTACCCGATTAACTAATAAACAGATAAAAATATAATAATTATCCTCAAACACACGTGGCAAGAAGTCACCAAGATGAGGAGTGAATAAGTTGTCACTTGCTGCCACCTAGGCATAAACAAGATTGGATAACTAAAGTCATCTTATGTAAACCAAAAATGACTCCAAAAATGTATTCCTTTCCAAAATTTCAAGAAAACAGAGACGTTACTCTTCTCAAATTCTTAAGGAATCCAAAAACGCTTCTTTCAAGACTTAACAAGAACCAGAAACATTTTTCTCTTAAAATTTCAAACCAAGGCCGTTAGACATAGAATCATTTCGTCCAAATATTCAAGGTGTCGTTCAAATTCAGAAGCTGAAGCTTTATCCCCTCGTTCCAACGTATTTCATGAAAGGCTAAGCTCTTCCTTCATTTTGAATGATCTCGTCATTACACAAGTTTGGTAACGAGTCATAGAAAAAAAATTCATATCCCAAAATTTATTTATATTTTGTTGTCTTGCAAGTTATGTATATTTTTCTAGTTTTGTAAGTTACAATATTCTCCTTATCAGGACTTTATATTCAAATGAGTATTTTCCTTTTCCAGTCAAGAGAACAGAGAGATTATATATACAATATTAAAAGTATTTTCATTACCATCGAGCTATAATCAATGGGCAGGTCACTATTGGGAAACCTCTGATCAGATGGTAAGTTATATGACGATCCTACTGTGACCGAGTGCATACGAGCGAGCCCACTTGGTCGAGATATAGACCTAGTATGGCCGAGCCTACTACGACAGAGCAATATATATGTATACCGAGCCTTATAGGGCCGAACAACTGTTTTACTTACTATATTGAGAGAATTGAGTCAGTATCAGCAGGTAAGCATATCTTCAGATTATCTTTGACTTCCAGCTACTTGCAGTTATTATATTATCAGTTCAGTTTCAGCTTTCATTATATTGCCTTAGATACTCAGTACATTATTTTGTATTGACGTCCCTTTTCTGTGGGCATTGCATTTCATGCGTGCAGGTCAGATAGATAAACGAGTAGGCCTCTTCAATAAGTGTGCCTCGAGTTTAGCTTGATCGGTAAGCTCCATGCCTTTTGGAGTTTTCAGGTCCAGATCCTTATGTATATCTTGTATATATACATATATATGTCATGAGTAGGTCGGAGAGCCGTTTCGATCATAGTATATCCATCAGTAGAGGCTTGTAGACATATCTTGCCAGTTAGTGCAGTATGTTGGGTTTTTAGGCCTTGTATGTCTCAGCTGTAATAAATATGACAGCCATGTCGGCCAAGTTTTATATTAAAATTTAGTCAGCATTCGATGTCGTCTTGCAATATGGTCTATGGCCAAAAGTATGACATCATATGTTCAGAGTCCCTTAGTTACAAGTTGGTATGCAAGGATAAATGAGGCACTGGTTGCCGGTCTCGCCCCCAAGTTCGGGGCGTGACACATTTCACCCCAATGGGCCTGAATTTTATCGAACGATGGATTTTGAAGCTCTCCCGGCTAAGCATCCGGTTAAGCTAATGAAGATTTTTTTATCCTTTGGAGAGTAGCTCCTTTATAGCTTCCCCTTATTCATCGAGGACCATTGTGATAGTGGACGGCTATGTAGACTTTATCTTTGTCTTTTTCCCTTGAGTCCCAGCTCAGAGAGAATGTCTTCTTTTTGGTTTCTTATGTTGGGGACTTCGGGAGGAAGCACCTTCACAGAGGGTGTGAATAGCTTCACGAGCCCACCTCTGGTTAAGGTCACCTTGCAGCACTTGTTGGGCCTCCATCGGGTCATCAAAGACATCGACATCGGGGCACATGACAGAACCCCTCAGAAGCCCTATATAAACAAAAGACGATCAATAAAATGCTTATAAATGTGAAAATTGAAGGAAAAAGGAATTTTGCTCACTATATTTCTTGGCTCTCCACGTGTATTTGGGAGCCATCTCTTTCTACCGACGGGATTCCGAAGTTGTAATATAAAAAAAATTTTGAACCCTTCGTTCCAAATTATGAACCCGTGGCGGTTCCCACCAAGTAGTGGAAATGAAGGAACCCAAAAAAGAAAGAATCAGTAAAACATGAAATTATCTTTTTACGAAAAAAAGTAGCGAATATCCGAAGACTTAAGGAAAAGATTCCACGACTCGTGGAAAACATGAGTTGTTGTCGGAATGATGTCCCTCGTAGCAATTAAGACGAATCGCTCCATCCATCCACAGTGATTGTCATGATCAACACTGGTAAGAAAAGCGTGGTAACCATGCTTACTAAAGTTTAATACTTCCCCACAAAAAATCTTTGAGGAATCATAGTTCGTCATATGTGCAAGAGTTAGAGTTTTCCCGATCTCAATGCACAATTAACGAAGATAGGTCACCATCCACCAAATGGATAGGCCAACTCACTTGCGCTAAGTAAACCTGGTACCGGTGGCAAAACTCCAGAACTATTGGGTTGAGCCCTTCACTCGACCCCAAAGAGAAAGGACCCAAAGTAAAGGGATACATATAAATATATGTAAACCCTTTTCTAGAGTAGGTAACTCAGTCGACTATGTTTGGGTCAAGGATTACAACTCCGGGACAATTTCAGTCCTCCTTCACAATAGGGATACTAGAAGGACAAATGGAGGAAGGATCCTACAAACTGGCCAAAACATGCTGCTGTGAGGAGTTGCAGATGGGGTTTGTTCTTGAAATTCGTTTTCGATGTTTAGATGGAGTGGTATAATGGTGTTACTAGTGGGAGGATCAGACTCAACATTGGACTCCTTGGCCTTGTTTTTGTTTGGGCCTCCACCGAAGAAAAGACTAGTGTTTTCGAATGAAGCACTATAAGAAGACATGGTAATAAGAAAAAATTGGTAAAGATGTTCTTACTGAGAATGTTGAAGGTTGTAAAAAGATCTAAGGGAATTCAGAAGAGGAAAATGATTGTGAAAGTAGTAAAACTGAAGAATTAAAAATGATGAGTAGTGAAGAAGATATAGAAGGCAAAATTATGGTCATGATTACCTCGAAACTCAGCAAAAATACTTGTTGAATCATGGGACAACACGTGTTTGGAGTATTAAATATGAGAAAAACGTGCGTCTCTTCGAATGTCAGAGACTGTTCAGGAACTTTCCCACCAAGAAAGGAATCTTCATTTACTTTCCGAAAATACTAAATTGTGTCATCGAAAAGTGGGGGGACTATCTGTAAGGGTAAATAGATTGATAAAAAATGGTTAAACAACGACGTTTAACCAAATTCGGATGGCTAGAAGCTGGCAATCGGTATATTCAATAACTAATAACCTGCAAACCTACAGCAGAAAGTGTTTAAAAATCTATAATACTCTTAAAAAAAAGAGGGTAATTAAGTAATTTACCAACAAAAAAAACAAAAAAAATTACAAAATAAGATGAAATAGGGCAAAGATCTATGCTAGCTAACAGAAAAAAAAAAAGGAAAAAGGCCGAAGCCCCTTTCTCTGGCCAAAAAATCAAATTTTGCTGCGTAAAACCAAACCAGCAGAAAAAAGAGATTTTGAGATATCAAGGGTTAGGGAAACAATCAAAAAAATATAGAAGGTGAGTCGGGGAAAAAGCTTGGTGTCGTAAAAGAAGCCATTTCCAACCATTATTTGTTCAAATCTTCAGGTACTGTGTTTTTCAAATTTGAGAATATATTTTAATGGTTAGAGATAAATAAGTAGATTGCCAAAAGTCAATGAAACAAGAAAATATATGTATAAATTTTTGTTAATATTTAGCAATCTATTGAGGAATCTTAAGCATGAATTGCCTCTTACGGGTATTGCTTGAGCTTCTCCTTCTGGTAGATGTTAATTTCGATTCTCATGATTGGAAGATTCTACAGAGTAATAGAAATTACACTAGTTCATTCACACAATTGGGAATTTTATTCCTAAAAAATCAATAGAACTTATGAAAATTGATTAATAAAATATATGAATATGTAGGAGATGATAGATTAGTAATTACTCATAGGTGGGTAAATATAATTCGGTCAATTAAGAGTCAAATATGAAACTAGGGTTGGGTATTCTAAATTAATTATGAATTAAAGAAGGAAATTAACATGAGATTAATATTATGTAATTATATATCGATTGGAGGAATTTGTAAGAATTACTCGAGTGAAGCATTTAGTATTTCGGCACGAGTATTGTGAGCAGTAACCTTAACTCAATTTGTATTTCTAAAACTAGCATGATTTACATATGATTTTAATATGAATATGTTACCGACCATTTTGAATTTGCATGTGGGACAAGTCCTTTACTCGATATGATACTACTCTTTTTATTTTAGATAATTAAAGTTATTATGAATATTCTCATTGTTACTGAATATATTATACCGTTACTTGAGATAGTATTTACCATTATCGAAACGAAGTTACACGATTTGATAAAAAATGAAATGCCCTAATTGTTTTAAAATATTTTCTTATTAGTATATACAGATTACAGACACAAGTATTAATGAGAGTAGACTTTGAAGGATCCCATAGCTTACGACGGGTTTGTTAGACCTAGCGCACCTTATAATTACTGATTACAGTTATAGCCCTCACTAGTGGAAAGGTAGAACTAGCATACCGTTACCGATTTGCCTCGAGTAGGGACTACTGTTATATTTGACTTCTTGCGAAGAAGTCTACAATTATACCGATTACATGATCCGTTCGTTATTTAAAACCTTCCAAATGTGAATATTGATATTATACAGTAGTTATCGAGCTTATTACTGAATAGTTAATTGTATTATACTATAAGAAAAACATGATGAGTCTGATTTTTTTAATTGTTTTTGATAGGGCATTCTTACGATATTTTCTGTGTAATATACTATCATGATTCTGATTTGTCCCAAATAAAAAAATAGTTGTTGGTTACATTTTATTATTCACTAAGCTAGCGTCTCACTCCCCGCTATTTTTTATAGAGACAACAGTTGATGCAAGCTAGGATTTGTTAATTAGAGTGCACAAGTTAATAGTTTTTGGTGAGCCTAGCACTTGTTCGTGTGGGCAGAGATTTTATTTGTTGTTATGGTCTTTTCTTTGAACTCTTAGAGTCGATCCATAGTCATTATTTTATGTCATGAGTATTCTTTTGTTATTATAATCTTATATTGAGTATCGTTCTTTCTTATTGAAAGTGGAGATAAATTAGTATTTTTGGTTATTAGCAGGTTGATTAGTAATGGTGGAGATATGTTTTGGTTAACTGATAAGTTGTCAATTATTTTGTTTGATATTAGAATAGTTGGTAGTTGATTTTGAGACAGTGAAATTTTTGGATAGTCCAAAAATAGAGAAAATTTTTTCCGATTTTTTATAAAATACCAATGAGGCTTACTTGGGAGTACTTGATCCTAAGCGCCGGTCATGACCCTGAATTGGATCGTGACAAAGTTGGTATCAGAACTTAGGATTTAAGTCTTAAGTCATGGAACAATGTTTAGTAGAGTCTTGTTCATGGGTATGAAGGCGCCCATAGTTATGATCTTGAGGCTACTGAACATCTAGGAATGTTTTCCTTTTTTCATTCTTCGATCGTGCGTTGAGATAAGTTCACATTGACTTTAGAGTATTTATTTCGCAGATGGCTAGGACACACACACCTTCATCTGCTGGATGTGGTACTACCTATGGTTGGGTATTCTAAATTAACTATGAATTAAAGAAGAAAATTAACATGAGATTAATATTATGTAATTATATATCGATTGGAGGAATTTGTAAGAATTACTCGAGTGAAGCATTTAGTATTTCGGCACGAGTATTGTGAGCAGTAACCTTAACTCAATTTGTATTTCTAAAACTAGCATGATTTACATATGATTTTAATATGAATATGTTACCGACCATTTTGAATTTGCATGTGGGACAAGTCCTTTACTCGATATGATACTACTCTTTTTATTTTAGATAATTAAAGTTATTATGAATATTCTCATTGTTACTGAATATATTATACCGTTACTTGAGATAGTATTTACCATTATCGAAACGAAGTTACACGATTTGATAAAAAATGAAATGCCCTAATTGTTTTAAAATATTTTCTTATTAGTATATACAGATTACAGACACAAGTATTAATGGGAGTAGACTTTGAAGGATCCCGTAGCTTACGACGGGTTTGTTAGACCTAGTGCACCTTATAATTACTGATTACAGTTATAGCCCTCACTAGTGGAAAGGTAGAACTAGCATACCGTTACCGATTTGCCTCGAGTAGGGACTACTGTTATATTTGACTTCTTGCGAAGAAGTCTACAATTATACCGATTACATGATCCATTCGTTAAAATCTTCCAAATGTGAATATTGATATTATACAGTAGTTATCGAGCTTATTACTGAATACTTAATTGTATTATACTATAAGAAAAACATGATAAGTCTGATTTTTTTAATTGTTTCTGATAGGGCATTCTTACGATATTTTCTGTGTAATATACTATCATGATTCTGATTTGTCCCAAATAAAAAAATAGTTGTTGGTTACATTTTATTATTCACTAAGCTAGCGTCTCACTTCCCGCTATTTTTTACAGAGACAACAGTTGATGCAAGCTAGGATTTGTTAATTAGAGTGCACAGGTTAATAGTTTTTGGTGAGCCTAGAACTTGTTCGTGTGGGCAGAGATTTTATTTGTTGTTATGGTCTTTTCTTTGAACTCTTAGAGTCGATCCATAGTCATTATTTTATGTCATGAGTATTCTTTTGTTATTATAATCTTATATTGAGTATCGTTCTTTCTTATTGAAAGTGGAGATAAATTAGTATTTTTGGTTATTAGCAGGTTGATTAGTAATGGTGGAGATATGTTTTGGTTAACTGATAAGTTGTCAATTATTTTGTTTGATATTAGAATAGTTGGTAGTTGATTTTGAGACAGTGAAATTTTTGGATAGTCCAAAAATAGAGAAAATTTTTTCCGATTTTTTATAAAATACCAATGAGGCTTACTTGGGAGTACTTGATCCTAAGCGCCGGTCATGACCCTGAATTGGATCGTGACAAAGTTGGTATCAGAACTTAGGATTTAAGTCTTAAGTCATGGAACAATGTTTAGTAGAGTCTTGTTCATGGGTATGAAGGCGCCCATAGTTATGATCTTGAGGCTACTGAACATCTAGGAATGTTTTCCTTTTTTCATTCTTCGATCGTGCGTTGAGATAAGTTCACATTGACTTTAGAGTATTTATTTCGCAGATGGCTAGGACACACACACCTTCATCTGCTGGATGTGGTACTACCTATGGTTGGGTATTCTAAATTAACTATGAATTAAAGAAGAAAATTAACATGAGATTAATATTATGTAATTATATATCGATTGGAGGAATTTGTAAGAATTACTCGAGTGAAGCATTTAGTATTTCGGCACGAGTATTGTGAGCAGTAACCTTAACTCAATTTGTATTTCTAAAACTAGCATGATTTACATATGATTTTAATATGAATATGTTACCGACCATTTTGAATTTGCATGTGGGACAAGTCCTTTACTCGATATGATACTACTCTTTTTATTTTAGATAATTAAAGTTATTATGAATATTCTCATTGTTACTGAATATATTATACCGTTACTTGAGATAGTATTTACCATTATCGAAACGAAGTTACACGATTTGATAAAAAATGAAATGCCCTAATTGTTTTAAAATATTTTCTTATTAGTATATACAGATTACAGACACAAGTATTAATGGGAGTAGACTTTGAAGGATCCCGTAGCTTACGACGGGTTTGTTAGACCTAGTGCACCTTATAATTACTGATTACAGTTATAGCCCTCACTAGTGGAAAGGTAGAACTAGCATACCGTTACCGATTTGCCTCGAGTAGGGACTACTGTTATATTTGACTTCTTGCGAAGAAGTCTACAATTATACCGATTACATGATCCATTCGTTAAAATCTTCCAAATGTGAATATTGATATTATACAGTAGTTATCGAGCTTATTACTGAATAGTTAATTGTATTATACTATAAGAAAAAATATGATAAGTCTGATTTTTTTAATTGTTTCTGATAGGGCATTCTTACGATATTTTCTGTGTAATATACTATCATGATTCTGATTTGTCCCAAATAAAAAAATAGTTGTTGGTTACATTTTATTATTCACTAAGCTAGCGTCTCACTCCCCGCTATTTTTTTACAGAGACAACAGTTGATGCAAGCTAGGATTTGTTAATTAGAGTGCACAGGTTAATAGTTCTGGGTGAACCTAGCACTTGTTCGTGTGGGCAGAGATTTTATTTGTTGTTATGGTCTTTTCTTAAAACTCTTAGAGTCGATCCATAGTCATTATTTTATGTCATGAGTATTCTTTTGTTATTATAATCTTATATTGAGTATCGTTCTTTATTATTGAAAGTGGAGATACATTAGTATTTTTGGTTATTAGCGGGTTGATTAGTAATGGTGGAGATATGTTTTGGTTAACTGATAAGTTGTCAATTGTTTTGTTTGATATTAGAATAGTTGGTAGTTGATTTTGAGACAGTGAAATTTTTGGATAGTCCAAAAACAGAGGAAATTTTGTCCGATTTTTTGTAAAATACCAATGAGGCTTACTTGGGAGTACTTGATCCTAAGCGCCGGTCATGATCCTAAATTGGATCGTGACAAAGTTGGTATCAGAGCTTAGGATTTAAGTCTTAAGTCATGGAACAATGTTTAGTAGTGTCCTGTTCATGGGTATGAAGGCGCCCATAGTTATGATCTTGAGGCTACTGAACATCTAGGAATGTTTTCCTTTTTTTCATTCTTCGATCGTGCGTTGAGATAAGTTCAGATTGACTTTAGAGTATTTATTTCGCAGATGGCTAGGACACGCACACCTTCATCTACTGGATGTGGTACTACCTATGGTAGCGGTCAAGTTGGGGTTCATCAAACTAGAAGACAGACTACTCCTCAACCTGAAGCTGGGAACTGTGGTCAACCCAAGCTGCTATGCCAGATCAAGTGCAAGAGCAGGGTGTTGAGGATGCTCCACCACCAGTGCCAACTGTTGTACCTACTGTTGCCTTACCTGTAGACGTAGTGGCAAGGTTATTAAATGTGTTAGAGGCATTCGTGCCTACTCAGGGTGGAATTTTGGCTCGTCAATCTACTTTATAGACACAAGCGCCTGCACAGATTCACGCTTTCGGGAATAAGGATGTATCCCTAAAAGAGTTCCTAAAATTGAAATCACAAAAAATTAGAGGTTCTGATAATTCAGCAGGTCCTCAAAGTTTTTTGGATGGAACAGTCAAGGCCTTACGTGCTTTAGGATATTGTAGTGAGAGAGTCGTGGAGCTCGAAGCATACAAACTATAGGATATGCCAACACATGGTATGAAACTATATTGCAATGAAGGCCAACAGGAGCAACACCACTGATATGGGACGAGTTCACTAAGATGTTCATGAATCATTTTCTTCCAAAAAGCCCGGTGCAAAAATATGCTAAAGACTTTGAGAGATTGGTTCAGACTCCAGATATGGATGTGTCAACATATAACACCGTGTTTTATAAGTTGGCTAGATATGCTCCTTACTTAGTGTCTACCAGAGAAGCTCGAGTTCAGAGGTTTGTGGATGGATTGGTTGGTCGTCTATACACTGCAGTAGTCCTACAAATGAAGACTTTATCCTACTCTGATGCAGTCGACCTTGCTATTAAAAGTTAAAACAAGGGATGTTATGGGCGTGCAACTAGTTATTTACATAAGAAGGCAAACACATGAGGGTCTTTCAGTGGCAATTTTAGTGAAAATCGAAGAGCAGGAAATAAGGGACAACAATAGGGTTCTCAAATAGGGACACACATGTCTTCATCGTCCACATACAGACCATATTACAGACAGGGTAGTAAGGGACCATCATCTTCTGGACATCGTAATTTTGGATAGATATATGCCACTACTCTAGTCTGCCAGAACTGTGGTATATCATATTTGGGCCAATGTCGTGTTCTATTGTGAATCAAGGACAAGGGAATGCTGGTAGAGGTCAAGCGAGAGTTTATGCATTTACTAGATAGGATTCTCAAGCCTCGACTACTATGGTCACATGTATTCTTTTTGTTTGTTCATTTGATGAACTTGCATTGATTGATCCGGGATCTAATCACTCCTATGTGTCCTCATACTTTAATTTGAGGTTTAGTAAACAACCTGAGCGATTGAATGATCATTTTCTAGTTTCTACTCTTGTTGGGGAGACTCTATTAGTTGAATACGTGTATCGTGCTTGTCAGATTTGGGTTGATGGTAGAGATACTCTAGCTGAACTCATTGTACTTGATCTGATTGAATTTGACATGCTGATGGGAATGGATTGGTTATCTTCTTGCTATACTATCTTCGATTTTCCTGCAAAGATAGTTAAATTTGAGGTACCAAATGAACCTAGTTTTGTCCTGGGGGGGGGGGG
>MU707628.1:62082-85601 GCA_026770625.1 Nicotiana glauca
AGGTTCCAAAGACTTACAAAGTTGTATCTTTTATGAAATCTCATCGACTTTTGAAGAAAGGTTGCTTAGGTCTCTTAGCTATTGTAAATGACACAAGAAATGAAACAATTAGTATAGAAAATGTACCAGTAGTGAGAGAATATTCTGATGTATTTCCTGAGGAATTACCAGGATTACCTCCAGTACGATAAATTGATTTTGGTATTGATTTGCCACTTCACACAGAGCCCATATCAATACCGCCATATCAGATGGCACTAGCAGAGTTGAATGAGCTAAAGCAACAACTGCAGGATCAGTTAGATAAGGATTTTATCAGACCAACCATAGCTCCATAGGGTGCACCAGTGTTTTTCGTAAAGAATAAAGATGGATCCCTGAGAATTTGCATTGACTACAGGCAGTTGAACAGGATAACAATATATAATAAATATCCTTTTCCTTGTATAGATGACATGTTTGATCAGTTACAATGAGCTGCCCACTTTTCAAAGATTGACCTCCATTCTGGTTATCATCAACATAGAATCAAAGATGAAGATATTTCTAAAACTGCTTTCAGAACTCGATACAGGCACTATGAGTTTCTTGTGATGCCTTTCGGACTGACTGATGCTCCAACTGCATTCATGGATTTAATGAATAGGGTGTTCAAGCAGTTTCTGAATAGATTTGTAATTGTATTTATTGATGATATCCTGATATATTCTTGTAGCCAAAGAGAACACGAGAATCATCTCAGGACTGTGTTGCAGACATTGCGACAATATCAGCTTTATGCTAAGTTCTCAAAGTGTGGATTTTGGCTAGACGCGGTATCATTTCTAGGGAATGTTGTACCTAAAGATGGAGTTATGGTAGATCCTAAGAAGATTGAAGTTGTGCAGAAATGGACCATACCTACTTCTCCTACAGAGATTCGTAGCTTTTTAGGTTTGGCAGGCTATTACAGGCGTTTTGTGCAGGATTTCTTCAGAATAGCAGTGTCGCTGACCAAGCTAACACAAAAAATGTAAAATTTTAGTAGACGGAGGAATGTGAATAGAGCTTTAAAAAACTCAAAACATGTTTGACAACTGCACCAATTTTAGCCTTAACATCAGGTTCTGGAGGATTTGTAGTATTTTGTGACAGCTCGAGGGGATTAGGACTCATGCAAAATGGTCGCTTTATTGCTTATGCTTCGGAAAAATTGAAAAAGCACGAGCAAAGATATCCTACACATGATTTGGAGATAGATGCAGTGGTATTTGCTCTAAAACTTTGGAGGCACTATGTATACGACGAAACTTGTGAGATTTATACTAACCATAAAAGTCTGAAGTATATCTTTCAGCAAAGAGATTCGAATCGACAACACCGGTGGATGGAACTACTCAAAGACTATGATTGTTCTATTTTGTATCATCTTATAAAAGCTAATGTGAGGGCTGATGCATGGAGTAGAAAATCTATGGCGAGTGTGGTACATATAGCTCCTGCAAAGAGGCTTTTGGCCAAAGATATTAAGAGACTAGAATATATAGTTATTAGATTAGGTGTCGAAAATTCAGAGGCATTGTTGGCTTGTGCTCAAGCTAAGTCTTCATTGGTTGAGCGCATTAAGGCCACCCAATATGAGGATGAACGATTATGTAAATATAGAGATGAGGCCTTAGCTGGTAAAAGAAAGGATATGATTGTTGAAAGTGATGGAGTTCTTCGAATGGGCGATAAGCTATGTGTAGCAGACGTAGATGGGTTAAGACAAGCTATTCTTGAAGAAGGCCACAACTCTAAATACACTATACATCCTGAATCCATAAAAATGTACCATGACCCGAAGCAATTTTATTGGTGAGAAGGTATGAAGAAAGATATTGCTAACTTTATTTCTAGTTTTTTAACTTGTCAGCGGGTCAAGGCTGAGCATCAGCGACCCGCATGACTGCTATAACAAATTGAGATTCTAGAGTGGAAACGAAAAAGAATTACTATGGATTTTGTCACCGGTCTACCACGAACCTTTAGAGGTTATGACTCGGTATGGGTGATTGTAGATCGATTGACAAAAGCAACACATTGTTTGCCAGTGAACACTATATATAGTGGAGTAAGATATGTGCACATATATTTATGAACGAAATTGTCTGACTTCACAGAGTTCCAGTATCCATCATCTCTGATAGAGGATCAAAATTTACCTCATGCTTCTAGAAATCTTTTCAAGAAGCATTGGGTACCGAGTAGATCTTAGTACTGCATTTCATCCACAGACAGACGGGCAGTCAGAACGTACTATACAAATGTTGGAGGATATGTTGAGATCTTGTATTCTTGAGTTTGGAGGTAGTTGGGATGCTTATCTAACTTTAGCTAAATTTGCTTACAACAATAGCTTCTAGTCCATTATTAAAATGGCAACGTACGAAGCATTATATCGTAGAATATGTCGTTCTCCTATCGGATGGTTTGAAGCTAGTGATACTAACTTATTGGGACCCGACCTAGTACAAGAAGCTATGGACAAGGTCCAGTTGATCAGACACAGATTGCTTACGACTCAAAGTAGATAAAAGTCTTATGCTGATAAGAGAAGAAGAGATTTAGCATTCACAATTGGGGACAAAGTATTCCTTTGAGTCTCCCATATGAAAGGTGTGATGCAGTTTGAGAAAAGAGGCAAGTTGAGCACCAGGTTTATAGGATCGTATAATATACTAGATAAAGAGGGAGCTATGAATTTTCGTTTGGTACTTCCTCTTAAGTTGTCTTTTATTCATCTAGTACTTAACGTCTCAATGCTAAGAAAATTTATATCAGACTCATCTCAGGTGCTTTACGTACCTACTATACCGATTAATGAGAAGTTGTCTTATGAGGAGGAGCCGATAGCAATTGTTTACAGGCAAGTAAGGAAGCTATGGTCAAAAGAAATTGTGTTCGTTAAAGTCTTATGGAGAAATCATACTATTGAAGAAGCTATATGGGAAATAGAAGATGCTATGCGAGTCAAGGATCCTCATTTATTTCAGTCTACAGGTACGTACCTGAGCTGAATTCCGAGACCGAATTTTATAAGGTAAGAAGAATTCAAAGCCCTACGCTAGCTAACAGAAACAAAAAGGAAAAAGGTCGAAGCCCCTTTCACTGGCCAAAAAATCAAATTTTGCTGCGTAAGACCAAGCCAGAAGAAAAAAGGGATTTTGACGAGTCAAGGGTTAAGAGAAAAATAAAAAAAATATAGAAGGTTAGTTGGGGAAAAAGCTTGGTGCCGCAAAAGAAGCCACTTCCAGCGCACCTGAATTTCCTACCGTTAGGACTGTGATGACGCCTAACATTGTACTCGCTAAGCAAGCTAACATTACAGACTATTTCACCTTTTTCCTTTATCTTTTAACAATTAAAAATTAACAAAAGTAAACCAACAAAAAATAAATGCAGAAGAACATAATTTAAAAGATTATCTTTAAACTAATAACAAAATCGTAATAAATTCAACCCAAAACTAGTGTCACAACTCACGAACAATCTACAAATCCTACAAATAATGGTTTGAATAAAATAAAGCTACTAAACAAATAATACTTCAACGGGAACATCAACAGATACCATGAAACAATTAAATAACTCAATAAGGAGAACGTCATTTAATATGAAGGAATTACACTTGGAAACATTTATAAGCAAGTAGCAGTTAACATAGGAGAGCAAGGTATAGGGAAACGGGGAAACGAAACAGGCTAAACAAGTAATTTGGTGATGCATAGGTACTCGTCACAACACATGATATCTCACATACCAAGCAAGTCGGGGATCCCTAGTCCCTCAAGTCAATGTTAGACCAAATACTTACCTCAAGCCAACGGGTATTTCAAAGCTCAAACACCGATTTACCCCTCGATTCCACTACCATTCACTCATATCTAGCCATAATTAACTGAATAACATCAATAAACGCTAAATAAATCAATTTCAATGCATAATCAAAGATTTCCCAACATTTTTTCCAAAAAGCCAAAAATTGACCCCGGGCCTGCTTGGTCAAAACTCAAAGTTTGGACCAAAACCAGATTACCCATTCACCCCCGAACTCGGATATACAATTGGTTTCGGAATTCGACCTCATATTGAGGTCCAATCCCCCAAATTTAAAATTTCTAAATTCTACCCCAGAACTCCCAATTTCCCATGAAAACCATAGATTTTGAGATGAAATCATGTAAAAAAAATAAAATAGATTTAAGTTCGAAAATTTGAGAAATGAGTTCAAAATCCCGTCTAAATCCCAACTTAACAACTGCAGATGTCGCATTTGAGACTGGAGCTTTGCATTTGCGAAGCTCACAAATACGAACCGCTCACATTTTCTATTGCCTTTGCAAATGCGACCATTTGGTCGCAAATGCGATAATCCCCTGCCCTGACTTCTTCGCAAATGCGAACATTGGCCTCCACAGCTACTCTTTGAAATCACGATGAGTAGGTCGCAAATGAGAACCCAACAGTGGTTGCAAATGCGAGGCTTGACCTCGCAATTGCGAGATTAGAGGCTTTGCAATAGAACTGAAACCTGCAACATTTTTACCAAGTCTAAAACACTTCGAAGCATATCTAAAACTCATCCGAGCCCTCGGGGCTCTAAACCAAATATGCGTATAAGTCTACAAAACATCACAAGTACTTGTTCGTGCGATCAAATCACCAAAACAATATCTTAAAAAATGAATTTAACACCAAAACTCACGAAATTCTGAAGATAGTTCAAAATTTCTAACTTTTCAACCAAAGGTCCGAATTACATCAAATCACCTCCGTTATCCACCAAATTTCACAAAACGACTTAAATATTATATCAAACGTGTATCGAGCTCCGACACCAAAATACGGGCCTGATACCAATGAGATCACACACTATTCTATTTCTAAAAATCCTTATATTTTCCAGCAAACAATTTTCTTCAAAACTTTATTCTCGAGCTAGGGACGTCGGAATTGGATTTCGGGCATATGCCTAAGTTTCCTATTTTTCTACGGACCCTCCGGGACTGTCAAAATACGAGTCCTGGTCCGTTTACCTAAAATGTTAACCGAAGTCAACTAAAATCATATTTTAAGCCAAAAATCATTATTTCTTAATTTTTTCACACAAAAGCTTTTTGGTATCACGCCCGGAATGTGCATGCAAATCGAGGAGAGATAAAAGAAGGTTTTCAAGGCCTCAAAACACGAAAATGGATTCTAAAACAAAAGATGACCCTTTTGGGTCATCACATTCTCCACCTCTAAAACAATCGTTCGTCCTCGAACAGACATAGAAAAGTACCCGAGTCGCCGAAAAGATGGGGATATCGACTCCGCATATCAAACTCGGACTCCCAGGTAGCCTCCTAAACAAGCTAACCTCTCCACTGCACATGAACTGAAGGGTAACTCTTCGATCTTAATTGTCAAACCTACCTGTCTAGAATGGCTACTGACTCTTCCTCATAGGTCAAATCTTTTTCCAACTGGATAGTGCTGAAGTATCCTCCCCCGGCTCAAACCAGCCAATCGACGATCGACACTTTCTACCATATAATGCCTCATAGGGAGCCATGTAGATGCTCGACTGATAGGTGTTGTTGTAGGCAAACTCCGCTAATGGCAAGAACTGATACCAAGAGCCTCCAAAGTCAATAACACAGGCGCGAAGAATATCCTCCAAAATTTGAATAGTACGCTCGGATTGCCTGTCCATCTGAGGATGAAATGCGGTGCTCAACTCGAGCTCTGGGATGAGCCCTTACCCTGCCTCGGCCTCGTCCTCTACCCCTCTTAGGAGCATTATTTGTTCAAATTGTCAGGTACTGTATTCCACAAATTTGAGAATATATTTTAATGGTTAGAGTTAAATAAGAAGATTAGCAAAAGTCAATGAAACAAAGAAAGATATGTATAAATTTTTGTTAATCTATGGAAATCTGTTGAGGTATCTTAAGCACGACTTGTGTCTTCCGGGTATTGCTTGAGCTTCTCCTTCTGGTATATTTTAATTTCGATTCTCATGATTGGAAGATTCTACAGAGTAATAGAAATTACACTAGTTCATTCACACAATTGAGATTTTTCTTTCAAAAGAATCAACAGATCTTTATGAAATTGGATTAATAAAATATATGAATATGTTGGAGATGATAGATTAGTAATTACTCATAGGTGGGTAAATATAATTCAGCGAATTAAGAGTCAAATATGAAACCTTGAGAGTTGGGTATTATAAATTAGCTATAAATTAGCCTAAATAAGGAAATTAATATGAGATCGATATTATGTAATTATAGATTGATTGGAGGAATTTGTACGAATTGCTCGGGTAAAGCATTTGGTATTTCGGTACGAGTACTGTGAGTAGTAACCTTACCTCAATTTGTATTTCTACAACTAGCATGATTTAAATATGATTTTAGTATGAACGTGTTACCTACTATTTTGAATTTGCATGTGGGACAAGTCCTTTACTCGATATGATAATACTATATTTATTTTAGACGATTACAGTTATTCTGAATATTCTCATTGTTACTGAATATGTTATACTATTACTTGAGATAAGATTTGTTGTTATCGAAACGAAGTTACATGATTTGATAAGAAACGAAATGCCCTAATTATTTTAAAATATTTTCCCGTGAGTATATATAGTTTACAGAGACAAGTATAAATGGGAGTAGACTTTAAAAGATCTCGTAGCTAATGGCGGGTTCATTAGACCTGGTGCACCTTGTAATTACGAATTACCGTTATAGCCCTCACTAGTAGGAAGGTAAAACTAGAATAGCGTTACCGCTTTCCCTCGAGTAGGGACTACCGTTATATTTGACTTCTTGCAAAGAAGTCCACAGTTATACCGATTACATGATCCGTTCATTTGACCCTCCCAAATGTGAATATCGATATTATACAGTGGTTATCGAGCTTATTACTGAATAGTTAATTGTATTATACTATAAGACTGAATTTTTTTATTGTTTCTGAAAGGGCATTCTTACAATTTTTTATTTTAATATACTAGCATGTATCTGACTTGTCCCCAATAAAAAATAATTGTTGGTTAAGTGTTATTACTCACTGAGCTAGCAACTCATTCCACACTATTTTTTACAGAGACAACAATTGATGTTGGCGAGGATTTTGTTAATTAGAGCGCATAGATTAATAGTTCTTGGTGAGCCTCGCACTTGTTCGCATGGGCGGAGATTTTATTTGTTGTTACAGTCACTTCTTTGAACTCTTAGAGTCGCTCCATAGTCATTATTTTAGTGCAATGAGTATTCTTTTGTTATTATAGTCTTTCTTTATTATCGAAAGTGGAGATAAATTAGTATTTCTTGTTGTTAGTGGGTTTGATTAGTAATGGTGGAGACTTTTTTTTTTAATTGATAAGTTTTATGTTGAGTATCGTTCTATTCTGATTTTTTGTAAAATATCGATGAGGCTTACTTGAGAGCACTTAAACACTGGTCACGATCCTAAATTGGGTTGTGTCAACATCACTCAATACGGTGATACAATGATTTTTGTAATTTATTGCACCATTGAGCAGCAGATAAGACTGACTTAGTAAATAGGAAACAAAAATCAAAGAAAAGAGTGGCAATTGCATCATTTTAATGCTTCGATTTTCAAATTATGACTCATAAAGTTGAGCCCCTCCTACTAATATTTAGGAGGGGCTCAATTCTTGCATTTAGGACAATGTAAATTTTTTTTATCTTTTCAAGTCTTGTACCCTAGCACAATGCCTATTTTATTAATATTAATATAAGTATCTTTTCCCTACAAAAAAAACCTCAAAGGCAATGAATTTAACTTATATTCATTGTCTTAAAAGAGTAACTATTCGAGACAAGTATGATAAGTTGAACAATCTAAAAAATATAGGCAGAAAACTTGAAATAACATGTTTAATTATACTCATAGTATAAGCAAACATTTAGACATAAATTTGGTTAAAACTTGAAAATAGAACTTTTGAAGTTGTATTGAAAAATAATTTTTAGAAGTTGAAGTTGTATTTGGACCTGTTGTTTAACCAAAAAGTGAAATTTTGGCCAAATCTTATTTTAGAAGAACTCAGATTACCGATAATCAAATAGAAATAGGAATAATGGATGTAAATAAAAGTTGAATAGAAAGCGAAGTAAATCAGTAAATTTCAATAGCATTTCGTGTGTTTACAAATGATCAGGCTTCCCCTTTTATAGCTATTTCATGGTGATACATTTTGCCTTTGTCATAATAAGGCCATTATAGACAATTAAGGACATTTAATGCTACGTTATAAATGATAATAATTGTAATTCAATACAAATTCTTTAATATTTTCAGTAATAATGCTTATTAAATGTTGTATCCGTACCCTCTTTTGCTATCAGGTTCATTCTCTTATATTTACTTTTGAACATAAAGAGGTGCGAGCACCGAGTCACTTAAATCTCTGCTCGTGTCTGTTGTAACTCGTGCCTCTTTAACCATTCTTTGCTGATCATCATTTTTTGACCAGTCTACGTGTCATGACATGTCATTTTTCAATGAATTCAATATATATGAACTCAATTTTCCCAATACAGATAGTCCCCCACTTGCTAATTATTCATCAATAGAATATTTGGGAAGTAGATTTTATTAAAGCGGGAATATTTGCCGCCATTAATTCTCCTTTGGAACTGACGCTTCATTTGTCACTTCAATTTAATGCCCATTACACGTGGCATCTTCTGATTGGTTTTCCGACTTTCTAGTGTCTTTTAAGACTTTTTTACGGCTTCACCAATTACGAAATGACAGTTCCCATCATCACGTTTCCATCATTGCACCTTTTTCTTTGATGGTTGCTTCTATGTATAAATATATTTTTCACCTTTGTCTTTGTCGCATAAAGTTCTCAGAATATTCAATTCCTGTTTCCTGCTTCCTCATACTATTATGTCTTCGTCAAATCCTAACCCTAGGAGAGCCCCCACTGTCGATAACCTTCCTCTTTCTCCTATTAGGAGCAGGAGATGAGGTAGACTTCGTAATCTAGGGTCTTCATCTGCACGAGGTTCTTCTCTACCTTCGTCCAGTTCCACTCCACCTTCTAGAACCAGAGCTCCCTTTCTCAAAGGTCATCATCTAGAGGTAAAGAACCCAGTGAGCCTCTTCGTGAACCTACTATAGATGAGATTGTTCCCGTTGAACGATATTTTTACAATGATAGAGAATCAATTAGGAATCAAGTTTCTTCTATGTCTTCATTAGAGCGTTTACCCAACTCAAATTACTGAAGGTTTAATTTCTATAGTTCGTAGTTACTGTCACTGGAGCCATGACTTCCCCATTATAATCCCCAATGCGAACCAAAGAATCACCTCTTATTTAACTGGGTTTTCTTTTGTTTATACATGTGAGCACGTAATTTTTTCCCATACGAATTACTCCCACAAAATCGAACAAAAATTGTCTGTTTTTATTGTGTGCATTTTTGTGAATTTTTGTGGTATTTTATGTCATTAATTGCCTGTGTCCGTGCATATTTATGTGCTTAAATAAATAAAAAATACAAAAATATGTTGCCTTTACATTTAGGATTAATTAAGTAAGTGGTTGCTTTACAAAAATGAAAAGAAATAAAAAAATAACGTACTTTGTATTTTAGTGTTTAAGTGTCAAAATTGTGTGATTTTTTTAAATTGGTATTTTATTATGTGTGATATTTATTATCAAGTATTAATTAGTATTTGTGAGTTAATTGGGGTATTGTAATTTGCACTAGGATTTTTGGCTTAAATTTTGAAATTAATCTAGGAAGAAAATTGAAAAGGAAATAAAACAAGAAGGAGAATAATTAAGAGGAAATCAGATTGGGCCAAAAACAAATTTGATTTAGAAAGGCCCAAACCAAACACACCCAATCCACCAAAAACCAGCCCAAATTACCCTCTTACCCGGTCCAAATTGTCCAGTCTCAGAGACAGGCGAAACGACGTAGTATGATGGTCAAACTACGCCGTTTCGTGACCAATAGATCTCAGCCGCTCAACCATCCACATCCAACGGTCCGAAAAGCACCCCACTACCCGTTAATCTTGCCCGACCCATTTACATAAGAGACCAACCCGGTCTCTATTACGTCTGAACGATGCCGTTTTGATAAGTTAATCAATCCAAGCCGTTGATCTTAATTGATCTAACGGTCTGGATTGAACCTTTCAACCCGTATATAACTGTGTAACACACCCCAGCCCCCCAAGCTGAACCCCACCCTCCCTCATCTCTAACGGCTCAAAGATGAGCTCATCACTCACCGCCTAACTCCGCTGTCCTCCGCCCGCCAGAAATCGCCTACGGCGACGGCCGGCGTCCAAACACCTCCAAAATTACACCATAGGATCCCCTCGACCTTCCCATCCCAAATCCCTAAACCCTATCCCTTGAATCCCAGCCGATGTCTTCGAATCTTCAATCGGAGAATCAGTTAAAAACCCTAGCTTGTCCAATTGACCCCAAACTTACACCAAATGATCACCTAACCTCCCTCATCCCTAAACTGCCACTGGTTCCCCTCGAATCACCCCAGAATCTCTCGAATAATGAATCGAAACCAAGAACCCTAGCGCCGCCACGAGATTCCCCTATGGCGGCGCTGCCTCGAACCAGTCCCAATAACCATCCAAGGTATCATCTTGAGTTCGTGGTCGTCTCAAGGCTGCTTAATCTCGAAGTAGTGCACTTTGCCTGTTCTTCACAGAGAACAAACAATTTACACTATCTCGAAGTTAAGGCAGAGCTACCAATTGGCGTTCGAATGTATTTAGATAAGTATTATGTTCTTTATTGTCGATTAATTACGTCTTTCACCATCTACTCTTTTCTTCTTCTTCTCTGAAATATAGATAGGTTTGGTTCCGATGGAAATTCAGTAGCTTCGAACCTAGTTCGTTGATCGTATTGTAGTTAATTCATGTTTATTTTTGTTTAAAGTTTAGTAGTTCTCTTCAAGTTATTTGACGTTGGTTGTTTTGTTTTCTGATCCTTATATTCTCAACGTCAGGGGCTCACCGTTAGTTTTGATTTTTTTTGCTACTTGAATCAGTAAGTTTTTAATTCATATTCGTATTTGAATTGAGTTATAACCAATCGAATCTTAAGTAGAGATTCAAGGGGGATTTAATTTGAAAAGTTGAACTGAGGCTAACATGACAGCATGGGCTGCCAGGGCACTTTTTAATTTAGAAAACCATGCTGCCCATAACTAGTGGAATAAAATAGTGAAATAGGATGTAATGGGGTAACTGACACTTCTGTCTTAGTGTTTTGAGTGGAAAAAAATCAGAGAAGGGATGGGAGGAAATAGTTTATTAATGATTGGAAGTGCTCTTAGGAGATGAAAAAAAAAAGATCAGGAATTTGGGTATAAATGAGAGACATATTGGACAGAGTAAGGGGGCTTCTCTTTTGGATCAGTTTGAGAGAGATAGAGAGAAGGCATTCAATTGAGAGTCTGAGAGAGCATTTTGAGAACATTGAGGCTAGTTTTTAAAGCAATCGGATATATCTTGAAAGCACTGAAAAACAGACCTCGAATCAGTTTTTAGAGATCAGTTTTTTTGAGAGTTTTTTTTGAGTCCAAATAGATTCTGAGAGTTTCTTTTCTTTTAGATCTTGAAAAACACTTGAAAGATAGTGGATTCAAACTGTAAAACCTACCTTTCCATTGAACCTTGAAAAGAATTTTAGTTCTAATTATCAAGTTACATTTTCGAGTTCAGCTTCTGGTTGCTGGATTCTAGGGGGTGTATCTGATTGTATTTCGATTGGTATTTGGTTTCAATTGAATCGTTTTGGGGTCAATTATTGGTTGCTGTGATTCTATGGATTGCTGGGTTTCATTTTGGTCTATTTGGGTGCTGTGTTGGCTATTTTAAACTATTCCATTGCTGCTGGTGGTATGACTATTGTTGCTGATCTTCTTCATCTTGTTGTTGTGTTGCAACATTCAGGTATACATTTGAATCTCTACTGTAATTCGGAGCTTAAAAAATGGAATGAAACTGCCCGATTGTTGATCCTGAAATGTGCCTGTTGGACTGTTACATACGAGTAGTTAAATAGATATTAGATATAGTTGTTTAACATAGTTAAGTGTTGATTTGTATGAGTAATAACTTTGGACTGTTTTTGTAACTTGTGGACTGTGGGTCTTATCGGTGGATTTGTATCAATTTGAAATTGCCCAGGGCTGTTTGTGCCTCTATATTTAGTTATTAATGGCGTGAATTGTCTAAGTAGAGTTGGTTTGGCTAGAACTAGTTGTTTACTTGTCTTCAGTTAGGTAACAAGCAATGACACAAATGTCTTCTGTTAAGTTGAACATGGAGTAAGCTTCAATTAGTTTAATCATATAAAACTTGTTTACGATTGGAACAAGAAGCGTTTAATTAAAACCTGCAATACATCAAATGTTGGTGTTTAATAACTAAGGCTAATTAATAAATTTTAGTGTCAAGAATTCATACATCAATTTGCTGGATAGCTGCTGAATAAAATAGGTGATGGCATAATTTGACCAATATTAGATAGGCCTATCAATAAATCAGAAAGACTAACTGGGCCTAAATTGGTTTGGGAAGGCATGCAGGTCCGAATTTCCTTGTATCGGATTAATTATGAAGTCCAAAATGCGAGGCCCCAATTATGATAATATCACGAAAAATGAGTTTAAGACTTTTAACACAGATATGGATTTTAAGTTAGGTAGCGGGTTCAAATTTAAAGGTTCTTCCTTTTGTTTGGATTCGGACTTCAACTTGAAGCCCGACTTTATAAAATTAATTGATTAAGACTTTTTCTTTTATTATTAGAGACAAGATTGAGTAGAAAATTGTAGTTTGCTCTAGGATTGCCCTTTAAAACAATAAATGAGACAAACCTCGCCAAATAAACGCGTAGATTGCGGGGCCCTCGTTAATTGTATATATTAAAATACTTAGATTTCGGGACGGGTCACTTAGCGAATTTCACGGTCCTCTCCAAAGATAATAACGCGTTAGTCTCTTTAGGTGCGTATTTCAATAACATTATCTCCCTAAACTCGGGTGCACATTTATGTGACCCAAATCCAAATCTCAACGAAGCCGGAATGTGTTAACAACCACAGGTGCATTTATTTGACGTGGTTCGAGACACATTTTCACGACGTTGCAATTCTCATTAAAAATAATAAATAAAAGTGGTTAAAGTTAAAATTTTCACGTAGGTTCATAATTGTTAAAATCAGATAATTTAAGCCAAATATAACAGTTGAGCGACTGTGCTAGAACCACGGAACTCGGGAATGCCTAACACTTCTCCCGGGTTATCAGAATTCCTTATCCGGATTTCTGGTTCGCGGACTGTTAAACCGAGTCATTCTTTTCCTCGATTAGGGATTCTAACCGGTGACTTGGGACATCATAAATCTCTCAAGTGGCGACTCTGAATTAAATAAATAAATTTCGTTTCGATTGTCCTTTAATCGAAAAAACTCCCTTTACGCCCCTTCACGGGGTGTAGTAGGTAAAAAGGAGGTGTGACAACTCTGGCGACTCTGCTGGGGATGTGAGCCTAGAACTTTTGGTTCAGGGTTCAAGAATTCGAGCTTAGAATAATTGTTGTATTTGGCTTTGTTTATTATCTGATATTTTTACATGTTGGGCCTAATATGCAAAATGATGCTTTTACCGCTTTGATATTATTTGAACTGTACATAGAAACTATGCCGAAACCCTTCTGTTCTCACCTCCTAGGAGTGCACGCTGGTCGTGACTTCTTTCATTTAGTGTCATATCCCAAAATAGAATGAGGATTCAGAGGAGTTGCAAAATCGGATGGCCTTTTGGTTATCGGTACACAGCTCTCATCCTCGGCTCGAGTTGTCCGGTCGGGTAAGCCAGGTCTAGAACATACACCCAGGTTTTAAACCTAGTATAACAAAACCTCATGCTGGATCCCTAGTAGGAACGTTTATTTGCATCATATTGCATTGGACTTAGGGGACTCAACACAGGGGTTGGGTCCGTCTAGGACAGGTAACCTGAAATGAAAAGACCATCCTGATGCATCCTACCTACTGCTTGTGCATTTTATTTGTTTTGGACTTGCATGCTGACCGGTTTTTGGAAAATTTGAAAAAAAAAAGAAAAATAGCAGTGTAGAGAGATAATTGCCTATTTTTTAGAAAAACCCAATGTCCAAATAGCGTCGAAACTCTACCGAAATTTTGAGAAAATTAAAAAAAAAGGAATTGTTTTTGTTTGATTTATTTGAAAAAAAAAGAGTCTTGTTTTCAAAATTAGTTATTTTCTTTGGCAGAACTACGTAAGTTTGATTCTCACCAGATGTGAGATACGTAGGCAACCCATATCGGGTTCAACTATTTGAAAAAATATTAAGAGAAAAAAAAAAGAGGAGAATTTTTTTATGGGGTAAATAAATGTCGTTGTTTTTCCATAAGAGAAGGTGATGTCATTCTTGTCCAAAATAGCCGAATGTCCCCAAAAGGACGCCGGAAGGCCGTTTTTGCAAGAACAACCGCCTTTGGTCATTTCTCAAAATTTTTGACCGGTTAGCAAACACAGCCTTTAAATCTTCTTTGAAATGCTGAAAGGCCGTATTGACAAAACCAGATATTTTTATGAATTTTTTTGAGAAACTGTGATGATTTTAAATTAAAAAAAAAGTATTTGTCCGTTAGAGTCTGTTAGTCTATTTTTAGGCTGTATTGTCATTTTGACGTTAGAGTCTTTTGGAGTCCATTAATACTGTAATAAATGTGTCGTAATAAACACATTTTTCTTTTATGGAATATTTGAAAAAAAAATCCAATTTTTTAATTAGTCATTTGGCATTTATGCCAGAACTATGCACGGCCTGATTCATGCGGGGACATGATACGTAGGCAATCCACATAAGATTCGACCACAACTAAAATAAAATAAAAAAATAAAAACAAAAGTGAAAAATGTTGATAATAATAAGGACTAACTGAATCCATTCTAACAGGTTTTGAATTGTGAAGAAAGATGAGGCGGTCGGTTTGTGGCAAGCGGACAACACAAGATCCAAGGAAAAACGATAACTGACATCAAAGCTGTTACAAGTTCTCATAAGACTCAGGGTCAGAGGGTTCGACAAGAGTCTACAGTGATTGAGGAAAATAGAATACCAAAACAGAAAATGACTGAAATGTATCAAGCATGGGCCAATGGTCGAAGAGAGCCTTGTCATGAGTCACAATTTGCTACACAACAAGAGCACCACTCGTATTCGTTTGATCTCCCGGCAAACATTGAGAAGCCTGCCCGAAAGATGGTACAGGAGGAAATAACCCAAAGAGTGAAAAGCTTAGAACAATGGTTGAAAAACACGCAAGGGTTGGCAGGTCAAAAGAGTGTTGCTTTCAAAGATCTATGTCTGTTCCCCGATGTCCACTTGCCGCCTGGTTTCAAAATTCCCAAATTTGAAAAGTACATTGGACATGGACACCCCATAGCCCACTTGAAAAGGTATTGCAATCAACTAAGAGGTCTGGGAAGAAATGAAGAATTGCTAATAGCTTATTTTGGGGAAAGCCTTACGCTAGTAGCATCTGAATGGTTTTTGGATCAAGACACATCTCGCTGGTACGTCTGGAACGACATGGCATAGGACTTTGTGAAACAGTTCCAATACAACATCGACACTGCCCCAGACCGCATTTCCCTTTCAAACCTGAAGAAGAAACAAAGTGAAAGTTTCAGGGAATATGCCATTAAATGGAGAGAGCAAGCAGCTCGAGCTAAGCCACCCATGGATGACCACGAGTTGATCACTATCTTCCTTCAGGCTCAAGAGCCGGATTACTTTTAAAACATGATGTCCGCAGTTGGTCAATCCTTCTTGGAAGCAATAAAAATGGGAGAAATGGTAGAGAACGGTCTTATGATAGGAAGAATTATAAGTCTAGCAGCTCTCAAGGCTGCAGCTCAGGGTACCCAAATTGAATCTGGTGACACGAACGAGAGGGATGAAGAAATAATGATGACATCAGGGTCAAGAAGAGGTCCCAGAAGAACACCTCGAATGTATGCGCAGCCTCATCCCTGAGCATTACTATCCACCTCAGAACCTACCATAATCCATTGATCCACCCCAGTATGTTGTCCAACCATCAAATCACCCAAGAAAGGGAGCACACGCATTACAAAATCTCCACCAGCCTCCGCAAAATTTCCAAATACCTTATAACCCACATCCAAGCCAGGGGTATAGAAGGGAACAAAAGTTGAAAAATAATTTTACACCAATAGGAGAGTCCTACGCAAGCTTATTTGAGAAGTTAAAACAACATGACAGGATTGCACCCATTCCTCCAAATCATGTGGACCCACGTGCAAGACGCTTTTACCCATTTAAAAGGTGTAAATACCATTCCAATGCCCAGGGGCACAATGTGGAAAGTTGTCGGGATTTGAAAAGGGAAATAGAAAGGATGATCCAGGAAAGTTTGATTGTGATTCAAGATAGTGACACCCAGAATATCACGCTGAATCCTTTACCTGCACATGATGATGCACACTTTGTAGGGATGACGCCCGGTGACATGGGGTATCCACTCGGGAATTTGCCGACTGAAATTGGAGAAGGCCACGGTGATTCTAATAAGCGAATTTGTGGCTAAATGTCAGGCTTATCAATTGAAAAGTCATTCAGGAAGGACTCTTGGTAGCTCATTTTGTTGTCATTTCTGTTGTCCGGGTTATTTCAGGGTTGTATGTCAGATATTGTCTTGTAACTCAAACCTTTCTATCCTTTTATTTTTGTCTAGTTCCTTTGATCGTAGTGTCTCATTAGTGTTGTCTAGGTTTGTTCTGAAGTTTGTGCCCCAGTTTATTGTGCTTTTTTTGTTGTACAAACTCTTTTCGCGTCTGTCTAATGCAATTCTCTGTCTCCCGTTATTTCTAGTCATTTTCTTTGGTTTAAGTCTTTCCTCTTTATAGTTCTTTTTCTGTCAACTCTAGTGACATGACATGCGCATATAATTTTGGCCTAATCTTAAAGGTTAATCATGAAGCAATTGGAAGATGATCGGGGCACTTAAGGGAAATAAGAACATATTGAGATCATTTGAAGACCCGAACCATGTGAAACTGGGGTTGATAGAACATAGAGAAACCTTATGTTTCATGCCGCATCAGCTAGAAATTAAAGGATAAGTTTGCCCAAAATTTGCAAAATAATAAGAGTGAGAGTGTGGTCCAATAATGCTTTAAAATTGACAAATGGAAAGGGCGAATGTCTGTATGGTTATCAAGTCTGGCACGAGCAGAAGATGTTACGAATGTCTGATTAATGGCGTTGTCTGTATTTGGTATATTTTGAAGATTGAAATGATGGAGGCATTTTGTTCTGCTACCTAAACACTTTATCCTTCGTTACCCCTTTGGAGCCTTATTTGCTTTCTTTCATACCCCTCTTTCGGAATCAGTAGCAAAAATTAGAAAACACAAGCATAAAAGAAAAAGAAAAAGAAAAAGAAAAAGAAAAAGAAAAAGAAAACAACAAAAAAAACAAAACAACAAAAGAGAAAGGAGAAATGAGAAAAGGAAGAGAAAAAGAAAAGAAAAATAATAAAAAAGTGAAAAGAAAGACTATAACAACAAGGAATTCGGTATGAACTACGTTTGACCTGATTCCATTAAAGGATACGTAGGCAGCTTCACCGCTCGGTCATAGTGGAACAAAAAATCATCAAAAGATCCCCAAGCAAGAAACTGGGGCAGAAGTTATGGTTGTTGTAAAGAAATCTGGTTCCGAAGGTTGTAAAGTTGAACCCAAGTTGATTTGTTTCGAGCCTTTAAATACCCTTTCTTTCTAGCCCTACCAAAAACCCCACATTACCGTCCAAAGAAAGACCTTCTGATCATTCTTCAAAAGATGCCAAGTCGGGCAGATGGAAGACGAGAATAACACTCTGATCCCCAACAGAAAAGTAATGAAAATGAGAGAGTCTTATCGGTGAAAACCTTCACATGCACCATAAGGCGACTATAAGTTGAGAAAGACCAAATGAGAGAGGCTTGATAGTGAAAACTTTTCAAGCACTACAAGTCGAATAAGGATTTAAAATCTGATAGGAAGTCACCAGACGGAGATTGTGAAAGATGATTAACGATAGAGAATCAAAACCCAGTTTCACGGTTTGAGGGTACCACAAGAGTTGAACAATCATAAATGCTTGACAAAATAGGCATGTGCATGTCATGACCATTAGAGTTGGTATCCACGTCTGATAGGTTTCTACTTTATAGTTTTCTTGTTAGGAACCATTTCTTTCCTTTGTCTTTTACTCTCTTCTTTTTATCATGATTCGTTTCCTCTTCTTGAGTCTGTTTGGTCAAAACAAGTGAGAAATGACTTCAAAATTTGCCATCAGCTTTCCAATTGCACAAGACGAGATCTGGCTAGTAGATCAAAGTGGCATAAGTCAGGAAAGAACAACAAAGCGCACTGAGCTGGTAATAGTCAATATGCTTTGGGATCCGTGCAAAATACCAAGGATTGGTCCACAACAATTCATGGACAGTGCAACAAAAGGAGGGCCAGAGTGAATGAATCAAAGGTATATTCTATGATGAGATTGACAAAAGGGTGGACCAGTGACAACCAAGACATTTCAAACAGAAGTAAAAGGTTATAGTCCAAAGGCCAAGGCCAATGGTTTAAATCAGGAAAGAGCAATGCGTGCTGAAGTTGATAACACGCAATATGATTTGGGAATTCATGTAAGACACAAAGGACGGACAAATGCCGGTTCAGGAGCAATACAACAAATATAGGAGATGGGTCTGAATGGAGAAAAGATATTTCAGTGATACGGATGACAGAGAAAGTGGTTGATCAACAGGTAAGATCTTCGAATGGAAGTTAGTTATCATGAGAAATAAAGGAGAAATCGCCTTCATAAGTTCAAGGCAGTCGGTTGAATCAGAGTGTGGAAAGGAAGAAATCATCCCCAGCGAGAATGTCACAACCGACCACCACTTTCAAAACTGAAAAATTTTTCTTTGTATGTAACAAGAACAAAGCAGCGCAAGGAAATTGAAAAAAAAAAGCTGACAAAGGGAAGTTTCTCAAATCTTTACCTTTATTTGTCTTGCTATCATGCATAATATCTTAGTCTGATGAATCTTTCTCCTAAGATAACAAAATGGACCTAGTCTGATGAATTACCTCGTAGAGTCAAAATCTTAGTCTAATGAATTTTTCTCCTACGATAGAAAATCTTAGTCCGATGAATATTTCTCCTAAGATAGCAAGAAGTAGAAGGCAACAGTTAGAATTACTCAGATAAGATAACAATAGTAGGAAGTAATAGTTAGAAAGTTTCATATAAGTTAAACGAAAAGGGGAAGGCAACAATTGAAAAGTTTCGGACAAGATAACAAGAAATGGGGATAAGCAATTGGAGAAAAGATAACAAATAATAGGAAGTAACAGTTGGAAAGTTAACAAAAATGGACCTAGTCTGATGAATTATCTCCTAGAGTCAAAATCTTAGTCTGATGAATTTTTCTCCTAAGATAACAAGAAGTAGAAGGAAACAGTTGGAAGGACTTAGATAAGATAACAAATAGTTGGGAGAAACAATTGGAAAGTTAACAAAAATGGACCTACTCTAATGAATTATCTCCTAGAGTCAAAATCTTAGTCTGACGAATTTCTCTCCTAAGATAACAGAAGTGGGAAGCAATAGTTGGAAAGTTACAGATAAGATAATAAGAAGTGGAAGGCAACAAGTAGAAGGTTTCAGATAAGAAAACAAGAAGTGGGAAGCAACAATTGGAAGGTTTCAAGTAAGACAACAAAAATGGACCTAGTCTGATGAATTATCTTCTAGAGTCAAAATCTTAGTCTGATGAATTTTTTCTCCTAAGATAGGAAGACTTAGTCTAATGAATTTTTCTCCTAAGATATCAAATCTTAGTCCGATGAATCTTTTTCCTAAGATCACACAAAAATAGACCTAGTCTGATGAATTATCTCCTAGAGTCAAAATCTTAGTTTGATGAATTTTTTCTCCTAAGATAGGAAATCTTAGTCTGATGAATCTTTATCCTAAGATAACAAAAGAAGACTTAGTCTGATAAATTTTTCTCCTAAGATATCAAATCTTAGTCTGATGAATCTTTTTCCTAAGATAACAAAAGAGGAAGCAACAATTGGGAAATTTACAGGGAAGTAGTCGGAAGGTAGGATATTCTTGACCAGGTTTAAAACAGTCGGACAAAGCAGAGCATGGAGAGGAGTGAAGAAAAAACCATCCCCAGCAGGAGTATCACAACCACTCACCACATTTTAAACTAACAAAATTTTCTTTGATTTGAAACGGGTAGTGATGGCGAAAAGACGTGCTACAAGGAAGATCATCAAACTGGGGCAGAAAATTTTCTTTCGTTCTGAAAATTTTCTTGAAGACGGATACCCATCTGAAGAATGGGGAAGTCAATTCAAGTTTGAGGGAGAGCAAGACAACACAAGTTTTAGGGGAAGCAAGTTCTGAAGGAAGATAATTCAAGTTAGAAGGAAGATAATTCAAGTTAGAAGGAAGGTAAATCAAGTTTCAGAGGTAAATGGTTCAGGAAGCAAGGGGGAACAACGGCAATAAAATGCAGTTTAAGTGGTTGAGGTCAGGAGCCCGCCTGGAGAACGGAAAGGCATTACCTTTTAAGTTGTAGTTGAGGTCAGGAGCCCGCCTGGAGAACGGAAAGGCATTATATTTTCAAGTAGTTATTGAAGCAGGAGCCCGCCTGGAGAGCAGAGGTTTACAACAAAAATCAGAGGAATAAATTCAAGTTCGGAAATCAGAAGGAAGGCAACAAAGGTCAGAAGAAGGCAATTCAAGTTTCGCAGGAAAGGTACTTTGAATCTCACAAGAAGGAAATAAGCAGTCCGAGTTCGGCAATAAGACATATGAGGAAGAGAAGATTACAAGTAGAGTCAGAAATAAAGAAACATCAGAGGAAACACAAGTCAACAAGACAGCAAGGTAACAAGAGACACAAGAGCAAATTGGAAGATCTAGATAAGATTTTGTAATTCATAGACTATAGTTAGTAGTAGCAGCAGCAACAACAGTAACAATGAAACCACAGCTTCATGGTAGTCCTAGCTACCAAAACTTTCCGAACTACATTGACCTGATTCCTTTTTAGCCAAGGATATGCAGGAGACCTTTGAAGTAAAGGTTCGGTCAAATCTTTCAAAAAATGCTTCACATGGAGTATTCAAGCGGGCAAAAATCGCTCGTATCCGCTCACTTTGTCTTCGCACGAAAACACTTCGTATTTACGGGCAAAGAGGGGCAGCTGTGAGCATGTGATTTTTGCCCCGTACGAATTACTCCCACAAAGTCGAACAAAAATTGTCTGTTTTTATTGTGTGCATTTTTGTGAATTTTCGTGGTATTTTATGTCATTATTTGCCTGTGTCCGTGCATATTTATGTGCTTAAATAAATAAAAAATACAAAAATATGTTGCATTTACATTTAGGATTAATTAAGTAAGTGGTTGCTTTACTAAAATGAAAAAAATAAAAAATAACGTACTTTGCATTTTAGTATTTAAGTGTCAAAATTGTGTGATTTTTCTTTTAATTTGGTATTTTATTATGTGTGATAATTATTATCTAGCATTAATTAGTATTTGTTAGTTAATTGGGGTAATGTAATTTGCATTAGGATTTTTGGCTTAAATTTTGAAATTAATCTAGGAAGAAAATTGAAAAGGAAATAAAACAAGAAGGAGAATAATTAAGAGGAAATCAGATTGGGCCAAAAACAAATTTGATTTAAAAAGGCCCAAACGAAACACACCCAACCCACCAAAAACCAGCCCAAATTACCCTCTTACCCGGTCCAAATCGTCCAGTCTTAGAGACAGGCGAGACGACGTAGTATGATGGTCAAACTATGTCGTTTCGTGACCAATAGACCTCAGCCGCTCAACCATCCACATCCAACGGTCCAAAACGCACCCCACTACCCGTTAATCTCGCCCGACCCGTTCACATAAGAGACTAACCCGGTCTCTATTATGTGTGAACGACGCCATTTTGATAAGTTAATCAATCCAAGCCGTTGATCTTAACAGATCTAACGGTCTGGATTGAACCTTTCAACCCGTATATAACTATGTAACACACCCCAGCACCCCCCAAGCCGAACCCCACCCTCCCTCATCTCAAACAGCTCAGAGTCGAGCTCGTCTCTCACCGCCTAACTCTGCCGCCCTCCGCCCGCCGGAAATCGCCTACGGCGGCGGTCGGCGTCCAAACACCTCCAAAATTACACCATAGGATCCCCTCGACCTCCCCATCCCAAATCCCTAAACCCTATCTCTCGAATCCCAGTCGATGTCTTCGAATCTTCAATCGAAGAATCAGTCAAAAACCCTAGCTTGTCCAATTGACCCCAAACTTATACCAAATGACCACCTAACCTCCCTCATCCCTAAACCGCCACTGGTTCCCCTCGAATCACCCCAGAATCTCTCAAATAATTAATCGAAACCAAGAACCCTAGCACCGCCATGAGATTCCCCTATGGCGGCGCTGCCTCGAACCAGTCCCAACAACCATCCAAGGTATCATCTTGAGTCCGTAGTCGTCTCAAGGCTGCTTAATCTCAAAGTAGTGCACTTTGTCTGTTCTTCATAGAGAATAGACAATTTACACTATCTCGAAGTTAAGGCAAAGCTACCAATTGGCGTTCGAATGTATTTAGATTAGTATTCTATTCTTTATTGTCGATTAATTACGTCTTTCACCATCTACTGTTTTCTTCTTCTTCTTTGGAATATAGATAGGTTTGGTTCCGATGGAAATTCAGTGCAGCTTCGAACCTAGTTCCTTGATCGTATTGTAGTTAATTCATGTTTATTTTTGTTTAAAGTTTAGTAGTTCTCTTCAAGTTATTTGACATTGGTTGTTTTATTTTCTGATCCTTATATTCTAAGCTTCAGGGGCTCACCGTTAGTTTTGATTTTTTTGCTACCTGAATCAATAGGTTTTTAATTCATATTCATTTTTGTCACGACCCTAGTTCACCAATTGTAAACACGTCATGACGGCACCTAGTCTTCACGACCAGGTAAGCCTAACACATTATAGAAGTAATAACAATTGGGGAATTTATAATCAAAACTAAATAATGTGAGTAATGTATACAGTTGCCGCCTGGCACATACACTTTAATACTTTAAATTCTAGAACCATCCCAAAGCCCCGAAAATCCATGGGCAACACAGGCTAAGGATAATACATAACACTGCTCTAATCATCCAGAAAGTCTATAACAAGGAAGAATAGAATAGCATCTAGCTAACTAAAGGGTAGAGTGAGAGGGAGACTCTCCGGTCTGCGGACGCGGCAGATATACCTCAAGTCTCCAAAATGCTCTCTGCAGCTACTGATAATGCGCCTGCGTAGAGGTACCTGGAT
>MU707635.1:23494-36271 GCA_026770625.1 Nicotiana glauca
CGCAATGTGTTAGGCTTACCTGGTTGTGAAGACTAGGTGCCGTCATGACGTGTTCACAATTGGTGAACTAGGGTCGTGACACTTATACTTAGTGCATAGTATAGCGTAAGTACATATGTTATATATATATATATAAGCTATATTCAATACGGTATTACCTGATGCACTTATACTTAGTGCATAATATAGCGTAAGTACATATATTTTATATATATATATATATATATAAATATATATATATATATATATATATATATGTATATATATATATGTATATATATATATGTAAACTATATTCGATACGGTATTACCTAATACACTTATACTTAGTACATAATATAGCGTGAGTACATATATATATATATATATATAAAAGCTGTATTCGATATAGTATTACCTAATACATTTATACTTAGTGCATAGTATATATATAGCGTAAGTACATATTATATATATATATATATAAGCTGTATTCGATACAGTATTACCTAATACACTTATACTTAGTACATAGTATACATCGTAAGTACATGTATTATATATATAAGCTGTATTCGACACAGCATTACCTAATACATTTATACTTAGTGCATAGCATATAGCGTAAGTATAAGTGTATTAGGTATAAGTGTATTAGGTAATATATACACACTTACGCTACATTATGCACTAAGTATAAGTGTATTAGGTAATACCGTATCGAATATAACTCATATATATATATAATATATGTACTTACGCTATATTATGCACTAAGTATAAGTTTATTAGGTAATACATTATCGAATATAGCTTATATATATATACACTTACGCTATACTATGCACTAAGTGTAAGTGTATTAGGTAATACTGTATCGAATACAGCTTATATATATAATATATGTACTTACACTATATTATGCATTAAGTATAAGTGTATTAGGTTTGTGTCGAATATGGATTATATATATAATATATGTACTTACGCTATATTATGCACTAAGTATAAGTGTATTAGGTAAAACCGTATCGAATACAACTTATATATATAATATATATACTTACGCTATACTATGCACTAAGTATAAGTGTATTAGGTAAAACCGTATCGAATACAACTTATATATATAATATATATACTTACGCTATACTATGCACTAAGTATAAGTGTATTAGGTAATACCGTATCGAATACAGCTTATACATATAATATATGTACTTACGCTATATACTATGCACTAAGTATAAGTGTATTAGGTAATACTGTATCGAATACAGCTTATATATATATATAATATATGTACTTACGCGATATAGTATGCACTAAGTATAAGTGTATTAGGTAATACTGTATCGAATACAGCTTATATATATATATAATATATGTACTTACGCGATATAGTATGCACTAAGTATAAGTGTATTAGGTAATACTGTATCGAATACAGCTTATATATATATATAATATATGTACTTACGCGATATAGTATGCACTAAGTATAAGTGTATTAGGTAATACTGTATCGAATACAGCTTATATATATATATAATATATGTACTTACGCGATATAGTATGCACTAAGTATAAGTGTATTAGGTAATACTGTATCGAATACAGCTTATATATATATATAATATATGTACTTACGCGATATAGTATGCACTAAGTATAAGTGTATTAGGTAATACTGTATCGAATACAGCTTATATATATATATAATATATGTACTTACGCGATATAGTATGCACTAAGTATAAGTGTATTAGGTAATACTGTATCGAATACAGCTTATATATATATATAATATATGTACTTACGCGATATAGTATGCACTAAGTATAAGTGTATTAGGTAATACTGTATCGAATACAGCTTATATATATATATAATATATGTACTTACGCGATATAGTATGCACTAAGTATAAGTGTATTAGGTAATACTGTATCGAATACAGCTTATATATATATATAATATATGTACTTACGCGATATAGTATGCACTAAGTATAAGTGTATTAGGTAATACTGTATCGAATACAGCTTATATATATATATAATATATGTACTTACGCTATATACTATGCACTAAGTATAAGTGTATTAGGTAATACTGTATCGAATACAGCTTATATATATATATAATATATATATATATATATATTATATATATATATATATTATATATATAGACACACACGCCCACTTCGTAGTACTATTCATCCCTTGTATTACAAAAGTATTAAAGACTTACATTTATATTATATACATAGTAAATACAAAAGTGATTTTTAATTTTGACCATATAGAGACCAACTTTGATCGCTAACTGTAAATGAATTTAATTTAGCGACCAAAGTTGGTCACTAACTGTACATGAATTTAATTTAGCGACCAAATTTGGTCACTAAATTTTAATCAGATTTATTTATATTTTATATAATATTTAAATTAATAATAAAAATTGTAAAATGTTAGAACTGGGTCCCACCTTGGCGACCAACGTTGGTTTCTATTTCATTAAGCGACCAACTTTGGTCGCTAAATTTTTAATTATATTTATTTATATTTTATAATTTTTTTGAAATACGTATATATTTATTAAAATATTATAACTGGATCCCATGTTAGCGACCAATGTTGGTTGCTATCAACTTATCCTTCAGTTAGCGACCAACTTTGATCGCAAGTTTTAAATTATATATATTTATATTTCATAAGTTTTATTAAATAATAATAAAATTATTAAAAAAATTTATGTGGGTCCCTCTTTAGCGACCAACATTGATCGCTAATCTCAGCATATCTTTGACCAAGCAAGTCTGACCAGTCCAGTCAACAGTTTGACTAAATTTGCGTCCAAATAGCAACCAACTTTGGTCGCTAAAGTATTTCAAATATTTTTTTCATTATTTTCGGCAGTTTGGCGACCAACTTTGGTCGCTTTTCTTGACAGACCAAATTTGGTCGCTAATCTTTGGTCGCTTTTTACAGGAATTCTAGTAGTGCCTCACCCCCCTTTCCCTTCCCCCAAGTCCTCGTGTTTCCTTGCCTTCTCCACCCCGCTCCCTCCCAAAATACCCAATATTTTTAGGACTTTATTTTCTTCAACAATTTAGTTATTCTTCTAAAAGTTTTCACAAAATAAAAGGAACTAATGTGTTGCTTTACTTTTTTACGCAAAAGTAACTTTGAAATTTGTGCTCCATGACTAAAAAGAAAATACTCTTTTTTTGGTTGAAAAAGAAAATACTAATTATGCAATGTGAAAATAAAGTACTCATTTTATTGAAATAAAAGAAAATAATTTTTCTAACCGTTAAAACTAGACAAAAGCAACTCAAATACATCAAATAAAGCCTAACAACTTGTTTGGATTGTTGTTACCCATTGTATCGTATCATTTTGTTATTTTAAATACAATATTTATTTTGATTGTTAATTCAATTTTGTTATATCGTATCGTTAAATCCGTCGTTATATATTGACGAAATGTGGCACTTTATGTGTGATGACTCTAAATGTCATCTCTTATTTTAGAAGTCAAATCTGTGGTCCCGAGGCCTTGAAAACCTCTTTTTGTCTCACCTAAATTGCGTGCACAGTTCGGGCGCATTTCCGAAAAGCTTTTATGTGAAATTTAAGAAAAATAATGAATTTGGCCTTTAAAATTGATTAATCTAATTCTGGCATGTAGACTATGAAATGTTATCCAAATTGACCATCTTAGATCAAAATGGGTGAAATATATTAGTGATGTTACGTCAAGGGTGCTTGGTAATTAGTTAATTACTAGCATTTTTTGGGGGTGAATTTTGTATTATTTGGGGAACTTTATGTGATTAAAGAAATTGAATCAAATATGTGCTCCATTGAAAAAAGATAATTATGTGATTAAAGAATTATAAATATGTTGCGAACAAGGTGTAAATCTGTTAATGTATAATTATGATTTATTATCCTTGTTGCTGATTTGTTATCTACTTGGAACTTTAGTTCCATAATACGTGGAAAAAAAGAGGAAATACTATTTTAGGCTGAAGTCAGTTATAACTTATAAGGTAGGTTTCCGAGACCAAGTTGATTTAGAAAAACCAAGAAGTAAAGCCAAATATGTTTGGGTTTAGCTTTAGCCCTATAAATATCAATGCCTATACCAATTCCTCATCATTCACTTCTTTGGAACTTTTTTCTCAAATCTTCTCCGAAAAACTTTCTCATGGCTTCATCTTCAACAACACCCGCAACAGAGAATAAGGTTTTGATCTTGAAGAGTAGTGATGGCGACGAGTTTCAACTAGAAGAATCCATTGCCATCGGGTCTGTAACAATCAGGAACTTGGTAGAAGATGATTGTGCATCCAACATCATACCACTACCCAACGTTGACACTGAAGCCCTAGTCAAGATCATCGAGTACCTCAAGAAGCATGCAGAAATCTCGGGTTCAGACGAAGAAGAAGAAATCAAGGATTTCGATAAGGAATTCGTTAGCATTAAGATGCAAAAACTCTTCAACATCATATTGGCTGCGAATTTCCTTGACATTAAGGCTTTGCTCGATCTTTGTGCTCAGGCTATTGCTGACAAGATCAAGAACAAGTCGCACATGGCTGTTCGAAAAATTTTCAATATTGAATGTGATTACACTAAGGAGGAAGAAGAGGCCGTTCGAAAAGAAAATGCATGGGCCTTTGAAGGAGAAGAGTTCGATGAATCCCTTGACTAGACTTAATTATGTCTTCGTTTATGTAATCTTTAGGGGTTTTTGGTTATGTTTTAACATATTAGGTGTTTCCTTTTGTTTTTCAATATGAATTTTTGTCCTAATAATTTCGGTTTCATTACCCTACTTATATGGGATTTTATTAGAAAATTTATTGTCTATAAACTCAACACTTCGTTGTGTATCCATTCGTTATGAATTTTTGTTTGTTATATTTCAAAATCAAAAGGTCAAGGACAAGTCAATATATATGTACAAATGAAGCTTATAACAGTGATTGATGACAATTTATTGCTCTCTATTTGCTTGCAATTTTGGCTGTTCACATTTAGTTAGAAGTAAACGTATATCATTTTTCACACAAGTAAAAAGATATGGCACCTCGATTTTTTTTTCTTTTTCTTCAGAACATATACGGCGACAATTTTTTCTTTTTAATTATAACTGCTAAACCAAAGTTGGGTCCTATATGCCATTATTCAAAAAAAGAGAGATAGTGCACAAAATATCCTAAGCTCCAACAAGAATCTAAATCCTAGCTTACAAAGAAATTGGCTTTATCATACCCAAGTTTAACACTAGATAATTGCATCTTCTCTCACTGTCAAAGAACATTTGAGACTCATCTAAACAACATGTTTTAGTGGAGTACAATTTTTTGTATGGTTAACCATTGTTATTAATTATAAAGATTTACCAATAATTATATTATAAATCACCTGATTGTATAAGTATATTTTTACATAGTATATAGAATTTAAAGTAGATTGAGAAATATAGTTGTTGAAAAATCTCATAAATGGTTATTTTACAACAATTCATTTAAAAGGATACTTCCTTGATGACACTTGATATCCGTTATAAAATAAAACCGTTTGATGAAAGATATGCAAAAACCTTTTCATTGAATAAAATAAAAAATTCAAGAAAAATAAAAGGTGTATAACCCCGAATAGCTAGCTGGTTTGTGTGGAATTAGCACCAAGCTGATCTATTGACACTTAATGTGTCAAAACAAAATTGATAATTGGTGCTCAAGTAGTGTATAAACGAGATTATATTTAAACTATTGCCGTCACATATATAAAACAGCAAGGATATATCTGATTGTTTCTTAATCAATATCAACTGATAGCTACTTCAAATATATCAATCGAACTAACATGAAAACAAAAGATAGCTATAGTATATTGAACATATCAAAGGTTTTTTGGAATTGAATATTTTCAACCATCCTTCAGTAAGATATTATTTATGATTTTCCTTTTATTAGCATAACTTTTTCTTTTTTCAAAATTCAAATGATATTAGCTTGTTCGATACAAGAAACAGATCTATTATGATTAATCATAAATATCACTCGAACTAACACGAAGACAAAGGTAGCTATAGATGGCATATAAATGATCGAATACAAACTAGTTTTCAAGGAATAGATAATTACTATCAAACACCCTTCACTATACCAGATAGTATTTTTGTTTCTACCTTTTTGTTAGCATAAAGCTTTATTTCAAAAATCAAACACATATCCACCAAATCAGTACATGAAAGAAATCAATTCTATTGGATTATTCAGATCAAATATAAATGATCGAATACAAAGTTTTCAAGGAATAGATAAATACTATCAAATACCCTTTACTATATCAGATCGTTTCTACCTTTTTCTTTGCACAAAGGCTTTATTTAAAAAATGAAACAGATATCCACCAAATCGATCGGTACAAAAGAAATCAATTCTATATGATTATTCATATCAAATATAAATGTTCCCTTCACTACCATAAAACCCTAGTTGGTGGTATCATCAAGATCACCTTCAAAGGCCTCAGGAGTTTCCCTCCGAAACTCTGCCTCTTCTTCTAGGGTGAAATCGCTTTCAATTCTAAAAATCTTTCGGACGGCCTCAACGCTCTTGTCCTTTATTCTGTCAGCCACAGTCTGGCAACAGAATTCCAGCAAACCATTGATTTTCAGATAATTTACTGCCGCTGTTATGTCAAGCAGTTCCTCTAAGACAATGTTCACAAACTCTTTCTCGAAATTCTTGAAGTCTTCTTTGTTCGAGGGAGTGAGCTCTGCGTGCTTCTTGAGGTATTCAATAATTTTAACCAGCGTCTTGCTTTTGATGCTAGGCAATGGGATGCTGGAAACACGTTCCTCTTTCACTATGTTCTTGAGAAGTTCAGATTGTAAGACCAAAGATTCCTCAAGAAAAAATTCTTCACTGTCACCGCTCTTCAATGTCAATATCTTCTTCTCTCCCGTTGTTGATGATGATGATGATGCCATGATAAGAACTTGTCAACCTTTTTATTTCTTCTTCTTGGATAAAACATTTGGGAGCCAACTGATGTATAAATAATGGTACAAGAGATTTTCTTAATCGGATCCTACTTAAAGGATATGGAAGGAATTCTTTTTGTCATAAATTTCTTGCTAGAGTTATCTTTACTTGTAATCTGTTTATGGATCACAATATTGTTGGGAAGCGAGTCAAGCTAATAGAAGGGAAAGAATATTTAGGAGAGAAGCAATAAATTGCATAAGACAAGACAAGACAAGATTTATGTGGTTCGGCAATTTTTGCCTACTCCACGACCACACAAAGAATAGCTCTTTATTAACTGAAGAGAGAAAGAAGAAGTTTTGGGATGTTCTACAAATGAAGATGGAGACCCCTATTTATAGGCGTTTGAATGCCCTGCCGAGGTAAGCGCTTACATCATAAGAATGCTGATGTAAGCGCTTACATCATAGGAATGCTGAGGTAAGCGCTTACATTACAAGAATGTCGATGTAAGCGCTTATATCATATTTCATCTTTTTTTGATTTTTCTTTCTTTTGTCTACTTTCATATACAATAATAGGTTTGTTCCTATCAATCTCCCCCTCAAACCTATGTTGCATCAAGAAAGAAAAAAAATGATTTGCTATTCTCTGGTGGCGCCTTCACGCTATCAGTCTTGAAGGCTAACTGAGGCAGTGCACAGCCTCAGTTTGTCAATACCGACAACTTTAATCAACATGTCTGACGGATTCTTTGATCCTGGTATCTTCTGCAAGAAAAAAGTTCATTCATTTATCAACTCTCGGATATGATGATACCTCAATTGTATATGCTTCGATCTTGCATGAAACACTGGATTCTTGGAAAGATGAATTGCACTCTGGCTATCACTGAAAAGCTCACAATTGTCCTGCTCTTTACCTAGCTCTTTAAGAAAATTCTTGAGCCAAATCATCTCTTTTCCAGCTTCTGAGATTGCCATGTACTCTGCTTCAGTGGTAGATAGAGCAACACTTTTCTGAAGTCTGGACATCCAACTAACAGCAGTACCACCTAAGGTGAACACGTAGCCCGTGGTACTTTTTCGACTATCCAGATCACCGCCTAAATTTGCATCAGCAAAACCTTGTAAGATAATATTGCTCCTTTTAAAACAAAGTGCCATACCTGAGGTGCCTTTGAGATATCGCAATATCCATTTTACACCTTCCCAATGCTCCTTTCCTGGATCTGACATGTATCTACTGACAACTCCAACTGCATGGGCTATGTCAGGTCTAGTGCAAACCATAGCATACATCAAACTTCCTACTGCTGAAGCATACGGAACTTTGGACATGTACTTCCTTTCTTCATCTGTCTTAGGTGATTGGTCCTTTGACAGATTAAGATGGCTTCCAAGTGGAGTACTTCTGGTCTTTGCATCATGAAGACTGAACCTGCTTAGTACCTTCTGTATGTACTTTTCTTGAGACAACTTTAAGGTTCCTTCCGACCTGTTTCTGCTAATCCTCATCCCAAGCATTTGCTTAGCTGGTCCTAAGTCTTTCATTTCAAACTCCTCCGCCAGTTGTTGCTTAACCAAGTTGATCTCATTTATGCTAGATCCTGCAATTAGCATATCATCAACGTACAACAGTAAAATGATATAGGATTCATCAAGATTTTTGATATAACAGCAATGGTCCATCTCACATCGTGTGAAACCATTTTTATGCATGAATCCATCAAATTTCTTGTACCATTGTCGGGGAGCTTGTTTCAAACCATACAAACTCTTCTTCAACTTACACACAAGGTTTTCTTTACCAGAAACTTGAAAACCTTCAGGTTGCTTCATGAAGATGTTTTCTTCAAGGTCACCATGCAAGAAAGCAGTTTTAACATCTAGCTGCTCCAAATGCAAATTTTCTGCAGCTACGATACTTAGCACCAACCAGATAGTAGTTAATTTGACTACAGGAGAGAAGATCTCGGTGTAGTCAATTCCTTCCTTCTGCTGAAAGCCTTTTACTACTAATCGTGCTTTGTATCTCTTCTTACCATCATGCTCTTCCTTGACTCTGTACACCCACTTGTTCTGCAATGCCTTCTTTCCTTTTGGTAACTCCGTAAGTATCCATGTTTTATTCTTTTGAAGAGAATACATCTCTTCTTTCATGGCTAGCTTCCACTTATCAGAGTCTATCACCTGCATTGCTTCAACAAAATGCTCTGGTTCTCCAGCATCAGTTAGAAGTAAATAGTGAAGAGAGAGAGTTAACCTATCTGGAGGATTCGTGACTCTTTTAGATCTCCTCAATATAGGTTCATGAGTAACAGAATCCGAATTTGATTCAGGTCCTGATTCCATATTTGGTTCTGCATTTGATTCTATCTCTGGTTCCGGTTCTGGTTCTGATCCAGGTTCGGCTTCTAACCCTTCTTCAAATTCGGCTTCTGGTTCTTCATCTTCAATTTCAGAATCAGTTGTAATCCCTCTAGCCACTTCATTTTCTAAGATTTCTTCTAACTCAACTGTTTCAGACATTGTCTGTTTGCTGGTGTTGGTTGGTTCTACTTCAAGCTTGTCCTTGTACATCACATTTTCATTAAATGTGACATTCCTGTGTCTTAGTATCTTTCTATTCTGATCATCCCAAAACCGATAACCAAAATTATCATTACCATAGCTAATAAAGAAATATTTCTTGGCTTTAGGATCAAGCTTATCTCTATCATTAGAGTTTACATGCACATAAGCAACACAACCAAAAAATTTCAGATGTGAGAGAGTTACCTCCTTTCCTATCCATACCTCCTCAGGAATTTCAAAATTTAGCGGTGCAGAAGGTCTCCTGTTTATGAGGTAAGCTGCCGTGTTAACAGCCTCGGCCCAAAAATACTTCAGCAATCCAGAATGTATTCTCATACTTCTCGCTCGTTCATTTAGGGTTCGGTTCATCCTCTCAGCAACGCCATTTTGTTCCGGTGTTCCAGGAACTGTCCTGAGCATTCTGATCCCATTCTCCGAGCAAAATGCTTTGAACTCTTGGCTATCGTACTCTCCTCCATTGTCAGACTTCAGACATTTTAACTTTAGACTTGTCTGATTTTCAACTTCAGCTTTCCATCTTTTAAAGGTAACAAACACATCAGATTTATTTTTCAGAAAATAAACCCATACCTTTCTTGTGGAATCATCAATGAAGGTGACATAATAGCGTGAGCCTCCTAGAGAAGTTACAGGAGCTGGTCCCCACACATCTGTATGCACTAGTTCCAGCTTCTCTTTCTTTGGCGTCCTTCCCACCTTTGAGAAACTAACTCTCTTTTGTTTCCCGTAAATGCAATCTTCGCACAAACCTAATTCAACATGTTTTAGGTTTGGCAACTTTTCTTTGGATGCCAAAAGCTTCATTCCCTTCTCACTCATATGCCCGAGCCTCCGGTGCCACAATGTTGTATCACGACCATGATCAACTGTTGCTATAGTATCTCTTTCTATTGCAGTTGCATACAGTGTTCCCCTTTTGAATCCTCGTGCCACAACCAAATTCCCTTTGGTTATCTTCCACGATCCGTTGCCGAATGTTGTTGTATATCCTTCACCGTCAATCTGACCCATAGATATCAGATTTTTCTTAAGGCCAGGAACATGTCGTACATTTTGCAATTTCCATAGCGTGCCTTGTGAAGTCTTTATATGAACTTCACCTTTTCCGGCAATGTCGAGAGGTTCGCCGCCTGCTAGATAAACTTTCCCAAATTTTCCAGCAATATAATTATGCAATAATTCTTTGCATGATGTAGAGTGAAAAGATGCACCTGAGTCCAGAATTCAAGATTCGGCTGGACTGTCTGCACAACAAATTAGTGCATCACCGACTTGTTCAGCAAATACATNATAGAGATGATAATAGAATCAATGCCCTGATTTCGTCATCAATTGTTATATCAACAGAACTCAACTGAGTTAATATTGTATTAAAGTCATTGATATGTTCCGTGACTGATCCACCTTCTGTCATTTTTAAGTTGAACAATCGATGCATCAAATAGACTTTATTTGAAGCAGATGGCTTCTCGTACATATTTGATAACGCCTTCATCAGGCCTGCAGTGGTCTTCTCGTTAATGATGTTAAACGCCACATTTCGTGTTAGCGTCAAACGAATCACACCAAGAGCTTGGCGATCTAATAGATCCCAATCCGCTTTGGCCATAGTCTCTGGTTTCACCTTGGTCAGAGGTAAGTGTAATTTTTTCTGGTACAAATAATCCTCTATTTGCATTTTCCAGAATCCAAAATCTTTGCCATTGAACTTGTCAATCTTAACCTTCCCTTCTTCCGATGCCATTTTTCACAAAAAAGTAATTTATGTGAATAATAACGATGATCAATAGTATCGCACTATTCTTCTGAATACCACCTGCACCAATACTGTAATTTTCTACCAAAAAATATACTGTCTGTGCTCTGATACCAGTTGTTGGAAAGCGAGTCAAGCTAATAGAAGGGAAAAAATATTTAGGAGAGAAGCAATAAATTGCATAAGACAAAACAAGACAAGATTTACGTGGTTCGATAATTTTTGCCTACTCCACGGCCACACAAAGAATAACTCTTTATTAATTGAAGAGAGAAAGAAGAAGTTTTGGGATGTTCTACAAATGAAGATGGAGACCCCTATTTATAGTCGTTTGAATGCCCTGCCGAGGTAAGCGCTTACATCGTAAGAATGCTGATGTAAGCGCTTACATCATAAGAATGCTGATGTAAGCACTTACATCATAGGAATGCTGAGGTAAGCGCTTACATCACAAGAATGTCGATGTAAGTGCTTACATCATATTTCATCTCTTTTTGATTTTTCTTTCTTTTGTCTACTTTCATATACAACAATAGGTTTGTTCCTATCAAATATAAGTATGTGATTGAATACTATAAGTTAATCACGTTTATTTAATTCATTTCCTGATATTTATGCTATACAAGATATTTAAACTTAATTTATTAATAAGCAGTTCTTTGGACTCAAATCCCGCAAAGGGTCATCATCAACAACATATCAACTTCGCTATTTTAGGTTAAAATTAAAAATGTACTAGATAGTGGGAAAATAATTACATGTTTATATATTACTACGTACTTATAAACTAGGATGACATTTTGCTCAATCTACCCAATCTTATGATCTAAAAGAAAATTCATGAGAAAAGAAATTTTCAAAATTCTTTTGTTTTAAATTACTAACCAAATGGTAATTTATAATAATGATGCAAAATATTTCCTTAATCAGATTAGAAACTAAATGATATCATGAAAGGAAATCCCTCTGGTATAAATTTTTTTCCTTAAAATATCTTTGCTAATTAAAAATCTGCATGCTTCAAATGTAATTTATTCATCAATTAATGAATACTATAACTATCTCATTTTTTATATAAAATGAAACATGATAGTGCGTTTTATGGATCTCTTCTTGTTATTTCACTACAATATAATGTTATGAATAAGGTAGTTTAAGGGATAAAAATTCTGTATTCTTGTAGCATAGAGGACATATGGTCCATATTTCCAAGCAAAGAATATAAAACTAGAAATGACCATTCCTTCAAATCAGGATTTTATTGATCTTAATATATAATATATTTGAATATTGTATTAAGGAAAAGCGAAACCAATCACAATAAGGGAAAGGTGCCACAAGAAGTACCTGACAATGTGCAGATGAGTTAATCAGTCTTGCTCTGCCAAAAATATTCCTCCTCATTCTTCTATTTATTGACTTGG
>MU707635.1:38335-76719 GCA_026770625.1 Nicotiana glauca
CATGTCTTAAGAATGACTAGGGGTTAAGAAAAGGATTGCGGCTAGACAGTAGGCAACGAGGGAAAGCTAGTTGATGCATAAAGTGCGTTATTAAAGAGAAGCCGAATATTCACCACTTTAAGAAAGTATTTTCAAGATTATGTCACATCTTCGACTTCAAGTAAGGCAGATGCTGATTTAGAAAAAATCACCTTAGTTAGTACGTAAGGACACTAATTGCATATGAAGTCTCGCAATCCTTGACCATCGCTAATGAGATTTAGAAAGTTCCGAGCTGGTTTCTAATAGCAACTTTGAATTCCATGGTCCGCTAGATCTCAATAGATGTCTTTCAATAAAGATAAATCACCGCTTCTTCAATTCCCTAATAATTGCTTGATAGAACTCTAGTATGCTCTGTTCTTGAAATTATGCACATCCATATATAAAAGAAATGCACACAGATATAAGCAGACGCTTTAATGTTCCATCTTTTGATTGATAAATATACTTAATCACTTTTTTTATGATTGGTCGACTATTAATTATATTAAACATTCTAGTTTTGCTACTTTGGTGATTATTTTGAATACATACATTAGTTATTGGTTCAAGCTACTTACATGTTAATGAACCATCTTGATCGAATTATCGCTACATTACTTGCCTTAGCTAATTGGAGACAGTTGCAGATACGATTTTCAATATTACAAGCGATTTCACCCTAGAGAAAGAGAAAACGATTTTCTAGGAACATGCATGGGCTTTTGAAGGAGATACAGACGACTTTAACTTTAAGTTTTTTCCGTCACCCCTTGTTTGGATGGTATTGTATCGTATTGTTACTTTAAATGAGATATTTGTTTTGATTGGTACTTAAATTTTATTGTATCGTATTGTTAAATCCGTCGTTACGTAACAACGAAATGTGACACTTTATGTAACAACCGATTTGCTATAGTAGCGTCGTTACCTTATCTTTTTCTCTCAATCTCACCCTTTATTAATATTAAATAATTTATTTTATCATTTATCATATCTTTTTATATAGTACCCAGTAGCATAATTTTTTCTTTATAATATTGCAATTTTCTTCATATTGCTGGTGCGTGATATAATGAAACGACAAAGAACAACACAATCTATCCAATTAAATGATATTGTATAATATTATACAATACAATACAATACTATATATTATGAAACGATAGGTAATAACCATCAAGCTGTTAAGGTATAAGGTTATATTTTCTTGATTTTTCTGTATAAGCTTTGTTCTAAGGCTTTGCGTTTTAAAACTTACAACACACATTAAGGAAACTTTATTTTTGTACTAAAACGTGCTTGGACAACACTGCGCAACATTATGGAAATGAGTTTTGAAAAAAAAGGTTGTTGCCACTCTTGATGTTTTCAATGTTTGACACATTATGGACGTGACTTGGCATATGCATTTTAGGAAATAGCGGTGGTAGTGGTGGAGACAAAATTTTCATTAACAGAGTTCAAAAAAAAAAAAATTAAAAATCGTTAAGGGGGATTAAAAAAGAAAAAAATTAAAAAATTAAAGAGACTGTGACCAATGAAATCGAACTAACCACCTCACAAATATTTTGAACTTCCTTAACTACTGAGCTATATTTTTAGATTGTGTTAAGGAGATTCAAAATATAATATATAGAGGCACAACATGTATTTTGCCTTCTATATATAATATAATTTTCTCGCTTTACACCCCTAAATCCGTCCCTGTGCCGTGGCAGAAGGTACAGCGACCACACATTTGGTAGCCTAGGCAATAGTTTCAAGAGCATGTGTTGTCTACTAGTTTCTTAGATAGTTAGAAATAGTAGATTTTTGTTTTTAGTAAAAAAGAGCGAATACGGGAAGAGCTTGAATCATCCTAAGTACTATATCCTAACTAAGAAATTAACTATTTTAGTAATGTTAATTTTTCTCAGGATTAAACAAGTCTACATCTACGAGGGAGCAGATTAACAAAATTTAAATAAAAAACTAACTGTTAGATCTAAATCTAAGTTTCAATGATGACAACCTATTTACATTGATTGCAGAAATCAAAGTATCAACAAAAGGAAAGAAGCTGATAATGTCTAAACCAAAGGAGATGATGCTGAATCAAAGGACAAGAAGCCATAAAAAAAGAAACCAAATCTGCTGTGCCATCTAAGTCTCAATTGAAGGAGATCAAGATTATCAAACAAGAAAAGATATAAAGTGAAGATCAAAGAATATCCGGCATCTTCAATCAGCAAAGTCGAAGGCTCAAATCTCTCCATAAAATAAGGTCGTGACAAGGAAAGTCATAAACGAATCCAGCCCATCTCTAGTGCAGGATTCGAGAGGCATCCCTTGGGTCAAATCTCTTAGAAGATTCTGTGCCTCAAATAAAATCACAGTGCAAGGGTTCTCAAAAATAAAATCACAGTGCAAGGGTTCTCAAACTCTCCTATAAGAAGTCTGCTCAGTTCATAAAGAAGATTTGCACAAATACAAACACTGTCTTCAAGTCTCTCTACTTCTTAGCATAACACTATATTTTATAATCTACCAGTATCATAAAAGATAGAAAAGTTAGAATGCAAAAGAAAGTTGTGTCAACATTTAAAATATATAGCTGCTACATTCCATTGGTGGTGAATGAGCTAAAACCATCACTGCTGTAACGATTTTCAAGATTTAAGAGAACCCTTGTGACTCAAGGGAAACTGGACGTAAGTATCACACGGTACCGAACCAGTACAAAAATTTCTATGTATTTCTCAATTTACTATTTTGTCTATTTATTTATATTTGTGCTCTACACAATATCCAGTTGACTAATCTCATTCTTATTCAACTAATTTTAATAGACCACAATTCATCCCCTATTGTACTTTCAATTGGTATTAGAGTAAGGCTCACAAACTTTGATTAACAGCTAGTGAGGAAAAGATCATGGGATCAAATATAGTCGTTGGTGCATTATTTCAAGAAGGAACCTCTCAAGTATGACCACCATACTTCAACAGAAAATATTTTTCTCATTGGAAAAGGTTAGGGATCTTACACTATGTACTGTAATACGTCGCTATTGTCATCGGCACAGTGATGATGTATGGCGGTAGGGTGATTGCCTACGTGTCTAGACAACTGAAGGTACATAAGAAGAATTATTCTGTCCATAACCTCGAGTTTGTAGCTATTGTTCATGCCTTGAAGATTTGGCAGCACTATTTGTACGATGTCCCTTGTGAGGTCTATACCGACCATGTAAGTCTACAATATCTGTTCAAGTAGAAGGATCAAAACTTACATCTGCGGCGATGGTTAGAGTTGCTTAAGGACTATGATATAACCATTCCATATCATCCCGGGAAGGCCAATATTGTGGTCGATGCCTTAAGTCATAAGGTGTAGTGCTTGGGCTTTTTAGCATATCTACCGGTAGCGGAGAGGCCATTAACATTGGATGGTCAGGCCTTGGCCAACTAGTTTGTTAGGTTGGATGTTTTGGAGTCGAGTTGAGTTTTGGCATGTGTGGTTTCTCGATCATCTCTATATGATCGTATCAGAGAGCATCAGTATGATGACCTCCCATCTGCTTGTTCTCAACGACAAAATTCAGTATGGCAATGCCATGGAGGTCACTAGGGAGGATAGTGTGTCAAGGATGCATGGCCATCTATGTGTGCCCTATGTAGATGGTTTGCGCGAGTTTATTCTTCAGGAGGCCCACAGTTTGCGGTACTCTATTCATCCAGGTGCGCTAAGATGTATCAGGACTTGAGGCAGCACTATTAGTGGAGGTGAATGAAGAAATACATAGTGGAGTATGTAGCTCGACACCTAAATTGTCAGCAGGTGAAGTATGAGCATCAACGACCTGGGGGATTTCTTTAGAGGCAAGAGATTCTAGAGTGGAAATGGAAGCAGGTTACTATGTATTTCGTAGGCTTCCATGGGCTTAGAAGAAATTCGATGAATTATGGGTGATTGGGGATAGGTTGACCATGTCGGCTTATTTTACTCCATTGATGACTACTTATTCTTCAGAGCAGCTGGCTTAAATTTATATTTACGTGATTATCTGACTTTATGGCGTGCCGGTATCCATCATCTCTGACCCGGATACAAAGTTTACATTGCGGTTCTGGAAGTACGTACAACGTGAGTTAGGCACGAGGCTTGAGTTAAGAAAAACATTCCACCCTCAAACGGACGGACAGTCCGATCGCACTATTCATACATTGGAGGATATGCTCCGTGCATGTGTGATAGAGTTTGGGGGCTATTGGAATCAGTTCTTGCAACTTGCGGAGCTTTCCTACAATAACAACTACCAATCGAGCATTCAAATAGCTCCGTTTGAGGCCTTGTATGGGAGGTGGTATCGGTATCCGGTGGTTTGGTTTGAGCAAGTCGCGGCTAGGTTATTGGGTACTGACTTGGTTCAGGATGCTTTAGAAAAGGTTAAATTGATTCAAGATCGACCTCGTACAAACCAATCTAGATAGAAGAGTTGTGCAGACCGAAAGGTTCACGATGTTGTATTCATGGTTGGATAGTGGGTCTTGCTCCGGGTCTATGAAGGGTGTTATGAGGTTCGTGAAGAAAGGCAAGTTAATCCCTAGGTATATTGGACATTTTGAGATTCTTCAGAGGATTGGAGAAGTGGTCTACAAGCATGCACTACTACCTATCAAGCTGCAACTCATCCAGTATTCCATGTTTCTATGCTCCAGAAGTATCACAGTGATCTGTACCATGTGTTGGATTTTAGCTCAGTCCAGTTGGATAAGGATTCATTCTATGTTGAGGAGCCGGTGGCCATTTTGGAGAGGCAGGTCCGAAAGTTGAGGTCGAAGAACATTGCTTAAGTGAAGGTTCAGTGGAGAAGCTAACCAATCAAGGAGGCGACTTGGAAGACCGAGCATGATATGCATAGCAATTATCCTTATCTTTTCACTAATTTAGGTATGTCTCTATACTCATTTGAGGACGAACATTTGTTTTAAGAGGGGGAGGATGTAGCGACATAGCCGATCATTTTGAGTATTTTAGCCCCAATCACCTATTTATTGCCTCCTCTATGTTATATTGTGGTTATGTCACTTGCCAGGGGTTTTTGGTTTTTTTTATTGGGTGAATTTCGGAGTGAAATGAGAAACATACTCCTAAAGTTGTAGCATTAAATTATTAAAGTTGACTGTAATTTGAATTTTGTGTAGATGACTCCGGAATAGGTTTTTGACGGTTCTAATAGCTCCGTATGGTGAATTTTAACTTAGGAGTGTGTTCAGATATTTGTTTGGAGGTCCGTAGATCGTTTCAATGTGAATTGGAAAAAAAAGAAAGTTGAAGGTTTGGAAATTTGACTGGGAATTGACCTGTTGATATTAGGGTCGCATTCTAATTCTGGAAGTTGGAATAGGTATGTCATGTCATTTATGACCTATGTGCCGAATCTGAAGTCAATCAGAGTTGTTTTGGTATGAATCAACATTTGTTCTGTAATTCAGAAGTTCATAGTGTCAATAGGCTTGAATTGGGTTGCGATTCGTAGAATCGATGTTGTTTGATGTGATTTTTGACCTCGAGTAGGTCTGTTAGGTGTTTTGGAACTTGTTGGTATATGCAGACGGGGTTCCCGTAGGTCTTTTGTGTGATTCAGATTGAATTCGAAACCAAATTGGACATAGTCACTATTGATGAAGCTGCTGGTTTTCTTCTAATCTAGTTTCATTCTACGCTTTAGCGAAGATTCTCCCGCGATCGCGTAGAGTCTTTAGGAGTTGTTGGGGTTTTTCACTTTGCATTCGTGAAGGTGAGGATGCGATCGTGAAGTTTGCTAGGCTTGTTCATCGCGAACACGTAGGGTAGGTCACATTCACGTATAAGGCTGGGGGCTGAGGCAGGCTTTTGCTATGCGTTCGCATGGCCTTGGACGTGGTCGCCTAGTGGAGGCAGCTTGTTCATCGCGTTTGAGACTAGTTTCATACGATCACGAAGTATATTTATTTGAGTCAGGAGAATTACGCTACGCGATCGTGAGTCTTTGTCTGCGATCGCGATAGAGGGCGATTGAGTAGTATAATAAAATTTCAAAAACTGAGTGTTTCATCTCATTTTTCATATTTTGGACCTAGAGAGCTCGGTGTGTGGCGATTGTTTGAGAGTCTTTCAAAGAAATCATTGGGGTAGGTGATTCTAATCTGGATTGGACTATATTTTATGAATCTATTATTATTTTCATCATCTAATTAGTGATTTGAGTTGAAAATTTGGGGAAAGCTTTTGAAAACATCGTAGAGTAAAATTTGGAGATTTGAAAGGCGATATGATGCCGGATTTGAGTAATTCTTGTATGGTTGGATTCGTTATCGAATATGTGTTCGAATTTTGTAATTTTAGTCGGATTCCGAGACGCGAGCCAGGGTTGACTTTTTATTTATTTGCAAAGATCGTAATTTTATTGTACAAAATAGTTTTCTATATTTTATATTTATAGTATGAAGTTGTTTTGATAGATTCGAGCCGTTTAGAGTTGGATAATCGATGGAAATGAATACTAATGGATGGAGTTAGTATGTTTTGAGGTAGGTGTCTTGCGTAAATTTGTGTGCGGGAATTACCCCTTAAGATTGGTATTATTTTGTGATAATTGTGATGTATGGAAGCCGTGTACGCAAGGTGACGAGTGTGTACATGGACGAAATGTGAAAATTTACCGGTTTAAGCTATGTAGAATCCTTTCATTCATTAATTATCTTAATATGTTATCTTCATAATCATTAGTCTATTTCACATGCTCTACTTGTCTTATCTCACACTTGTTAATTGTGCTACATGTTTACTTAAAGTTCTTCTTTACCTTATTCCTTATTTCATATTCATTATCTAACCATTGGATTCTTTAATTGACCTTGTTACTTTTGGAATATCTTATTGTTTAAATTGGTATTGAGTTACAAAAGTCGTGGTTCACACTGAGGCAAAGTGTTAAGTTGTGAAATACTATTCTTGTTGAGTTATTCCGTGATGACCCGACCAGTCATCTCATGAATTATCACTCTATTTTTCCCATTTCTACTTCTTATTGCTTTTTCTATCGGTTCTATATGTAATCAAGTTGGTTGGCTCGGGTTCGGAAAGGATTTGGTAAGGTTTGAGACACTTAGTCTCTTTTGAGGGAGCTTAAGTTGGAAAAGTCAATCGGATGTTGACTTATGTGTTAGAGGGCTTGGATGTGAGTTTCAATGGTTTGGTTAGCTTCGGGAGGTAATTTGGGACTTAGGAGCATGATCGGAATGAATTTTGGAGGTTCGAAAGATTTAGGCTTGAATTGGCGAAGTTGATATTTTGAGGATTTTCGGTTGGTAGGCGAGATTTTGATATAGGGGTCGGAATGGAATTTCAAGAGTTGCAGTAGATCCGTTGGGTCATTTGGGATGTGGGTGCAAAATTTTAGGTCATTCGAACATGGTTTGGTTGAGTTTTTGATTAAAAGCGGAATTTGGATGATTTTGGAAACTTAGTCTTGAATCCAATGTGTTTTGGTTGATTTGATATTGTTTGAGGTGTTTTGAAGATTGGTACAAGTTTGAATAAGGTTATGGGATATGTTTGTGCTTTTGGTTGAGGTCCCGGGGGCCTTAGGGTGATTTCAGATGGTCGACAGAGGAGTTTGAGATTTTGTGAAGTTGTAGATTTTTCTGCTTCTGGTATTTCCGCACCTGCGGATTGGGGACCGCAGGTGCGATGCTGCATATACGGGAAAAGAGTCACATAAGCGGAATCTGGGAAGTAGGTAGGAAATCGCAAAAACAGTTAGGAGGACCGCATCTGCGATATCGCAGATGCGGGTATAGGACCGCAGATGCGGATAATGGGAAGTTAGTTGATGAACCGCAAAAGCGGTTGGTTCACTACAATTGTGGTACCGTAGAAGCGGAATATTAGCCACAGATGCGAAAATGCCTGGGCCAGAAGGCATAAATTGTGTCCTTTGCAATTTTTGAACTATTTCACCATTTTTAGTAGGCTTTGGAGCTTGTTGGACGATTTTGAGGAGGAATTTCAAGGGAACTTCATTGAGGTCAGGAATTTGAACCTAAAACTCGTTTCTACGCTATTATTTCACGGATTAGAGCTATAAATAATGGAATTTAGTGGTTAAAATTGGGGAAACTAGGGCTTGGTATTGGAGACCTAGTCTTGAGGATTTGAAGGACCATTTGAGGTTGAATTTCAGAACTTTGATCTATATGAACTCTAGGAGAGATAAGGAACCTATTGATGTGAATTTTATCGAATTCCGAGATATGGGCTCGGGGGTCAGGTTTTGGTAATTTTGAGATTTGTGTTGTATATTGATTATTTTCGCTTGGGCTTGACGTGAGTGCAGGCCGATTCGAGGGGCAAAGACATCGTGGGCTAGAGATTTGACCGGTTTGAGGTGAGAATGATTGTAAATGATGTTCTGAGGGTATGAAACCTCGGATTTCATATCGTTGTTCTATATTGAGGTGACGCACATGCCCGATGATGAGCGTGAGGTTGTTCACTATTGGGGATTGTGACTTAGTCCATCCAGAATGATTATTTTACCGCATATTTGACTGAAATCCATTTGCTATCATCATCATTTGGGCTGAATGCCATATTTGGGCCTCGTGCCAACTATTTCAATCCTTCGGGGATTTTTATTGATATTTCCTCACTGTTTTGACTTTATACTTGAACTCAGTCGTGATGTATTTCACCAATTTTCATACTCAGCCATGTTTACTATGTTTTAAGACTTATATGATCTTTTAAATGATATTTGGGTTGAGAAATCCTGTTTTACTACTGCCAAGTGGCTTGTGAGGATTTTTGACTGAGTAAGGCCGAGGGCCTATGTTGTGAGGAAACGCGGATCAAGATTTGAGGGATATGTACGCGACGAGGTGGATTGATTGATATGAGGTCGAGAGCCTAGTGATGACGCCACGAGATGGCTTGATATTATGCTTGGGCCCTAAGGGATCCCTCTAGGAGTCTGCACACCCCATTGAGCGTGGGTACCCATGTGATGTGAGATGTAGCCCGATGGGCTGGTATTGTTCTGAGATATTGCCCGATGGGCGGATTTGTTGATATTGTGCCCGAGGAGCGAACCTTTATGTGTTTATCTTTCTTAATTTCCTGCCATTATCTATTTAATTTCTAGCAAGGCTTTTTATGAAGTTTAAGTTGAATAAAATGACTTTCCTCATAATTTTACTAAGTTACTGTTACTACTTGTTTTACTGCTTCATTATAGCCGGTAATGGGTTTTATGTGTTTTGTTGCTTTCAGTCTGTATTTATGATTATCACTCACTGAGTTGGAGTACTCACTTTACTCCCTGCACCCTGTGTATAGATTCAGGCGTATCTAGTCCCGCTCCCGAGTGCTGATCTTTCCAGCTCAGGCGGATCCGAGGAGTCTCTAGGTAGCTGTTGGCGTTCGCAGCCCGAAGCTTCTTGTCTATCTTATTGCTCCGTGTTCTTTGTTTTGGTATTAAACTCTATAGATTTCTTTGAGTATTCCAGATTGTTTAGATTCTCATGACTAGTGACACCCCGGTATTAGGCTTTATTTCCATAAATTTATGCTATTATCTGCTTAAACGTCGGTTTATTTTATCATGTTTTAGGATGTTTCTTACTGTTTAATTGTTAAATACTGAAATGGAAAGTGTCGGCTGCCCTTGTCTTCACGAGAGGCGCCATCACGATCGAGTTTGGGTTTGGGGTCGTAACAAGTTGGTATTAGAGCCTCGGTTACATAGGTCTCACGAGTCATGAGCAGGTTTAGTAGAGTCTCGGGAATCGTTACGGAAACGTCTTTATTTATCCTCGAGTGGCTACAAAACCTTTAGAAAAAACTTCATATTCTTGAAATTCTTGTCATGCGAATTTTTTGATCCGAGTACTAAACTTCTGTTATTCTATTCTCTCACAAATGGTGAGGACACGCGCTATCGGTCATGATGGACGACCACCAGTACCACCAGCTGTGGCCACCAGAGGCCGAGGACATGGTCGTGGTCACGGTAGGGGTAGAGATGTGGCCCACACAGTAGCTAGGGTAGCACCTGCAGGTCCACCAGCAGCCCCTATTTAAGACCAGGTCCCAATTATGGACGCTTCAGCAACACTAGCTCTGACACCAGCTGTTCCCATTATGATTCCGGGTCTTCAGGAGGCCTTGGCTGAGATTCTATCAGTTTGCACTGGCCTAGCTCAGGTGGTTTCAGCCACTATAGCCACAACTACTTCTCAAGCTGGGGGAGGCAATCAGGCTTCTGCCGCTCGCACACCTGAGCAGGTCATGCAGGGACTTTAGATGCCGGGGGCAAATCCAGCCCAGCCGGTTGCAGCTGCTTAGGACTATAGATTTCTTGCCATGCCAAAGGATGAGCAACGTAGGTTGGAGAGATTTGGTAGACTTCAGACTCCGAACTTCAGTGGTGGAGAGGTCGAGGATGCCTAGGGTTTCTTGGATAAGTGTCAGAGGATGCTTCGTACAATAGGTATTCTGGAGACCATCAGGGTCGCTATCACTACTTATCAGTTTTTGGGAGCTGCCTTCACTTGGTGGGGGGATTTTGAGAGGCGTAGGCTTGTTGGTGCATCACCCCTTACCTGGCAGTAATTCTCCGTTCTCTTTCTGGAGAAGTATGTGTCGCAGTCTCGCAGAGAGGAGCTGTGCATGCAGTTTGAGTGGTTGAGTTAGGGAGAGATGACCGTGTCGCAATATAGTTGAGGTTCTCTGAGTTAGCTCGTCATGACATTTGGTTGGTTCTGACAGATATAGAGAGGATTATGAGGTTCGTTGATGTCCTTACTTACCTTCGTATCCTCATGACCACGGAGAGGGTGACTGGTGCTACTTTTGAGGAGGTTGTGGATATTGCCCATGAGATTGAGTCTGTTCATCGCCAGGAGCGAGAGGAGAGGGAGGCCAAGAGGCTTTGAGGATTTGGTAGTTATAGTGGTGCTCCGTCGAGAGGCCAATTTTAGCACGGCAGAGGTCGTCCCTTCAGACATGATCAGCCAGCTCGCCCAGGTTATTGTGGGGCGTCATCCAGTCATGGTTCTCATAGTTCTCATCAGATCCAGTCATAACTTAGTTCTCTTCCAGCTTAGAGTTCGTCCCGTGCTCAATAAGTTCAAGGCTCTTCTATGCTAGGTGCATTTGCTAGTCACTCTGGTTCAAGGGGTTCTATTCAGTCCCCTGCTCCAGCACCTCGGAGTTGTTATAAGTGTGGAGAGAGAGGCCATATGTGAAGGCAATGCCCTCGTCGTCTTGCAGGTTCATCTCAGCAGAGGGTTCAGTCATCGGCTTCAGCGCCAGTTACTTCTCTACCACCTGCCCAACCATCTAGGGGTGGAGGTGAGTCATCTAGGGGTCGCCCTAGAGAGGGAGGTCGATCAAGTAGCAGTCAGGCCCATTTCTATGCACTTCCAGCTAGACCCGATGCTATTACTTCAGATGCTGTCGTCACAGGTATTGTTTCAGTCTGTCACAGAGATGTGCTGTATTATTTGATCCTATTTCTACCTTTTCTTATGTGTCATCATACTTTGCTCATTATTTGGGTACACCCCGTAAGTCTCTTGCTTCATCTATTCATTTATCTACCCTAGTGGGCAATACCGTTATTGTAAACCGTATGTACCGGTCGTGTGTGGTGATATTGGGGGTTTGGAGACCCGAGTGGATCTTTTTCTATTGTGTATGGTGTATTTAGATGTCATTTTGGGCATGGATTGGCTATCTCCGTATCATGCTATTCTGGACTATCATACTAAGACAGTCACTTTGGCTATACCGGGTGTGCCACGGATTGAGTGGCGAGGTGTGACTGATTATGTTCCCAGTATAGTGATCTCATTCTTAAAGGCCTAGTATATGGTTGGGAAGGGGTGTCTTTCGTATCTAGCCTTTGTAAGGGAGGTCGGTGTTGAGACTCCAGTATTGATTCTATTCTAGTCGTGAGAGATTTTAAAGATGTGTTTCTTGCAGACCTACCGGGCGTGCCACCGGATAGGGATATTGATTTTGGTATTGATCTGGTGCCGGGAACTCAACCCATTTCTAGTCTGCCATATCGTATGGCACCATCAGAGTTGAAGGAGCAACTTCAAGAACTTCTTGAGAAGGGTTCATTTGGCGTAGTGTGTCACCTTGGGGCGTGCCAGTTCTATTTGTGAAGAAGAAGGATGGCACTATGAGAATGTGAATTGATTATAGGCAATTGAACAAGGTAACAATTAAGAGCAAGTATCATTTGCCTCGTATTGATGATTTATTCGACCAGCTTCAGGGAGCGAGAGTGTTCTCCAAGATTGATCTTCATTCAGCTTATTACCAATTGAATATCTAGGACTCGGATATTCTTAAGACAACTTTTAGGACCCGATATGGTCATTATGAGTTCTTGGTGATGTCTTTTGGGCTGACCAATGCCCCAAAAACATTCATGCATTTGATGAACAACATGTTCCGACCTTATCTTGACTCGATTGTCATAGTCTTCATCGATGATATTCTGGTGTATTCACGTAGTCAGGAGCAGCACGCGGAGCATTTGAGAGTTGTGTTGCAAAGATTGAGGGAGGAGAAACTTTATGCAAAGTTCTCCAAGTGTGAGTTTTGGCTAGGTTCGGTGGCTTTCTTGGGGCACGTGGTGTCCAACGAGGGTATTTAGGTTGATCTGAAAAAGATAGAGGAGGTTCAGAGTTGGCTAGACCATCCTCAGCCACAGAGATTCGTAGATTTCTTGGTTTGGCAGTCTATTATTGCCGGTTTGTTTAGGGATTCTCATCTATCGCATCGCCCTTGACCAAGTTGACTCAGAAGGGTGCTTCATTTGTATGGTCGGACGAGTGTGAGGAGAGTTTTTAGAAGCTCAAGACAGCCTTGACCATAACTCTAGTGTTGGTTTTTCCCTCAGCTTCAGGTTCATATACCGTGTATTATGATGCTTTGAGAGTTGGTATTGGTTGTGTTTTGATGTAGGAGGGTGGAGTTATTGCTTATGCTTCCCGTAAGTTGAAGGCCTATGAGAAGAACTACCCCGTTCATGATTGGAGTTAGCTACCATAGTTCATGCATTGATGATTTGGAGGCATTACTTGTATTGTGTGTCTTGTGAGGTGTTTACTGATCATCGCAGTCTCCAGCACTTGATCAAGCAAAATGATTTTAATTTGAGGCAGCAGAGATGGTTGGAGTTGCTTAAGGATTATGATATCACTATATTGTACCATCCGGGAAAGACCAATGTGGTGGCCGATGCTTTGAGCCAAAAGGTAGTAAGTATGGGGAGTTTGGCATATATTTTAGTTGGGGAGAGACCTCTTGCAGTTGATGTTCATGCCTTGGCCAATTGGTTCGTGAGGTTGGATATTTCGGAGCCCAGTCGGATATTGGCTTGTATGATTTCTTGTCTTCTTTATATGATCACATCAGAGAGTGCCAGTATGATGATCAACATTTGCTTGTCCTTAAGGATAGAGTTCAGCACACAGATGTGACCATTGGTGATGATGGGGTGTTGAGGATGTAGGGCCGGATTTGTGTGCCCAATGTAGGTGGGCTTGTAGGATTTGTAGCCCGGTGTCTCAATTGTCAGTAGGTAAAATATGAGCATCAGAGACTGGGTGGCTTGCTTCAGCAGATGGATATTCCAGAGTGGAAGTGGGAGAGGATCACTATGGACTTTATAGTCGGACTTCCACGGACTTTGAAGAAGTTTGATTCTATTTGGGTGATCGTGGATTGGCTGACCAAGTGCGCACACTTCATTCCTGTGTGTACTACCTATTCTTCAGAGCGGTTGGCAGAGATATATATTCGGGAGATTGTTCGTTTGCATAATGTCCCAGTTTCCATCATCTCAGATAGGGGCACTTAGTTTACTTTATAGTTTTGGAGGTTTGTGCAGCGAGAGTTGGGTACTCAGGTTGAGTTAAGCACAGGTTTTCACCCTCAGGCGGACGAGTAGACCGAGCGCACTATTACAAAATTGGAGGACATGTTGCGTGCTTGTGTCATTAATTTTGGAGGGTCATGGGATCAGTTTCTACCACTTGTAGAGTTTTCTTATAACAACAGGTACCAGTTGAGTATTCAGATGGCTCCATATGAGGCTTTGTATGAGAGGCGGTGTAGATCTCCAGTTGGTTGGTTCAAGCCGGGTAAGGCTAGGCTATTGGGGTAGACTTGGTGCAGGATGCTTTGGAAAAGGTGAAGGTGATTCAGGAGAGGCTTCGTACAGCGTAGTCGAGGCAAAAGAGTTATGCTGATAGGAAGGTTCAAGATGTGTCCTACATGGTAGGTGAGAAGGTTCTGTTGAAGGTTTCACCCATAAAGGGTGTTATGAGATTTGGGAAGACAGGAAAATTGAGTCTGCGGTTCATTGAGCCTTTTGAGGTGCTTCGGAGGATTGGGCAGGTGGCTTATGAGCTTGCTTTGCCACCCAGCTTGTCGAGTGCGCACTTGGTATTTCATGTTTCTATGCTCCAGAAGTATATTGGGGATCTGTCTCATGTCCTAGATTTTAGCACGATTCAGTTGGATTATAATTTGATCTATGATATGGAGCCAGTAGCTATTTTAGGTCATCAGGTTCGGAAGTTAAGGTCAAAGGATATAGCTTCGGTAAGGTGCAGTGGAGAGGTCAGCCCGTGGAGGAGGCTACCTGGGAGATCGAGCGGGAGATGCGGAGCAGATATCCTCACCTGTTTGAGGCTTCAGGTATATTTCTTGACTCGTTTGAGGACGAACATTTGTTTAAGTTGGGGAGGATGTGATGACCCAGCCAGTCGTCTCATGAGTCACTGCTCCGTTTTACCCATTTCTACTTCTTATTGCTTTGTCTATCGGTTCTATATGTAATCGGGTTGGTTGGCTTGGATTCGGAAAGGATTTGGTAAGGTTTGAGACACTTAGTCTCTTTTGAGGGAGCTTAAGTTGGAAAAGTCAACCGGATGTTAACTTATGTGTTAGAGGGCTTGGATGTGAGTTTCGATGGTTTGGTTAGCTTCGGGAGGTAATTTGGGACTTAGGAGCGTGATCAGAATGAATTTTGGAGGTTCGGAAGATTTAGGCTTGAATTGGCGAAGTTGATATTTTGACAATTTTTGGTTGGTAGGCGAGATTTTGATATAGGGGTCGGAATAGAATTTCAAGAGTTGCAGTAGATCCGTTGGGTCATTTGGGATGTGGGTGCAAAATTTGAGGTCATTCGAACATGGTTTGGTTGAGTTTTTGATTAAAAGCGGAATTTGGATGATTTTGGAAACTTAGTCTTGAATCCAATGTGTTTTGGTTGATTTGTTTTTGTTTGAGGTATTTTAAAGATTGGTACAAGTTTGAATAAGGTTATGGGATATGTTTGTGCTTTTGGTTGAGGTCCCGAGGGCCTCAAGGTGATTTTGAATGGTCAACGGAGGAGTTTGAGATTTTGTGAAGTTGCAGATTTTTCTGCTTTTGGTATTTCCGCACCTGCGGATTGGGGACCGCAGGTGCGATGTCGCATATGTAGGAAAAGGGTCGCAAAAGCGGAAGCTAGGAAGTAGGCAGGAAACCACAGAATTGGTTAGGAGGACTGCATCTGCGATGTCGCATATGTGGTTATGGGACCGTAGATGCGGATAATGTGAAGTTAAGTTAAGAACCGCATAAGCGGTTGGTTGAGCGCAATGCGGTACCGCAAAAGCAGAATATTAGCCGCAGATGCAAAAATGCCTGGGGCAGAAGGTAGAAATTGTCCTTCGTTATTTTTGAGCTATTTCACCATTTTTGAGTCGCTTTGGAGCTTTTTGGACGATTGTGAAGAGGGATTTCAAGGGAACTTCGTTGAGGTAAGGAATTTGGACCTAAAACTCGTTTCTATGCTATTATTTCACGGATTAGAGCTATAATTAATGGAATTTAGGGGTTAAAATTGCGGAAACTAGGGCTTGGTATTGGAGACCTAGACTTGAAGATTTGAAGGACCATTTGAGGTCGGATTTCTAAACTTTTGATATGTATGAACTCGTGGAGAGATAAGGAACCTATTGATGTGAATTTTATCAAATTTCAAGACGTGGCCTCGGGTGTTGGTAATTTCAGGATTTTTGTCGTATATTGATTATTTTCACGTGGGCTTCGTTCACTTAACATATTTTGACATCGTGATTATAATTTTTGGATAGATTCGACGCTAGTGGAGGCCGATTCGAGAGGCAAAGGCATCGCGAGCTAGAGATTTAACCTATTTGAGGTGAGTAATGATTGTAAATGATGTTCTGAGGGTATGAAATATTGGATTGCACATCGTTGTGCTACATTGAGGTGACGCACACGCTCGATGACAAGCGTATGGTCGTGCACTATTGGGGATTGTGACTTAGTCCGTCCCGAATGATTATTTTACCGCATATTTGATTGAAACCTATTTGATATCAGCATTATTTTGGTTGAATGCCATATTTTGGTCTTGTGACAACTATTTGAACCCTTCGGGGATTTTTATTGATATTTCCTCACTGTTTTGACTTTATACTTGAACTCGATCATGATATATTTCACTGTTTTCATACTCAGCCATGTTTACTATGTTTTAACACTTATATGATCTTTTAAATTATAATTGGGCTGAGAAATCCTGTTTTACTACTGCCGAGTGGCTTGTGAGGATTTTTGACGGAGTAAGGTTGAGGGCCTATGTTGTGAGGAAACACAGATCATGATTTGAGTCCGAGGGCCTGAAATATGTACACCATGAGGTGGCTTGATTGATATGAGGCCGAGAGCCTAGTGATGACGCCACGAGATGGCTTGATATTATATTTGGGCCGTAAGGGGCCCCTCCAGGAGTCTACACACCCCCATTGAGTGCGGTACCCATATGATGTGAGATGTAGTCCGAGGGGCTGGTATTGTTCTGAGATATTACCCAAGCGGCAGATTTATTTATACTGTGCCTGAGGGGCGAACCTTTATGTGTTTATCTTTCTTAATTGCCTGTCATTATCTGTTTAATTGTTGGAAAGGCTCTTTATGAATTTTAAGTTGAATAAAATGGCTTTCCTCATATTTTTACTGAGTTACTATTACTACTTTTTTTACTGCTTTATTATAGCCGGTAATGGGCCTTCTGTGTTTTCCTACTTTCAGTTTTTATTTATGATTATTACTCACTGAGTTCGAGTACTCAGTTTACTCCCTGCACCCTGTGTGCAGATTCAAGCGTATCTGGTCCCGCCCCCGAGTGCTGATCTTTCCAGCTCAGGCGGATCCGAGGAGTCTCTAGGTAGCTGTCGGCATTCACAACCCCGAGCTTCTTATCTATCTTATTTAAGTGTGTTCTTAGTTTCTGTATTAAACTCTATAGATTTATTTGAGTATTCCGGATTGTTTAGATGCTCATGACTAGTGACACCCCGGTATCGGGCTATATTTCCGCAAATTTATGCTATTATCTGCTTAAACATTGGTTTATTTTATCATGTTTTAGACTTTTTCTTACTCTTTAACTGTTAAATATTAAAATGGGAAGTGTCGGCTGTCCTTGTCTTCACGAGAGGTGCCATCACGATCGGATTTGGGTTTGGGGTCGTGACATATTCACTTCCGATTATTATTGTTGAGACTCTAGTGTACGTTGTGGTTGAGCCATGGGCTATCTATTATGAAAACACCGATTTCTTTGGCAAGTTGTGATATTGGGAACTTGAGGTGCGATTTGTGATACGTTGTGATTTTGATATACATGCGGTGGCATATTGATCACATCCAAGTCTAGTCTTAAAAAGGATAAGCGGTCGCTACAAATATAATCCGGTCTAAAAATCCGGAGTCGAATCCCACAGAGAACTAGGGCTTAGCTATGGTTGTTCAATATCACTAAAAAAATACAAGTCCAAACAATTTCCTAATTATAAAAGATTATAATATTTATTTTTATCTAATTAACTAACAAATACTATAAAGCACTAAAACTATCAATTAACAAGGATAGGGATCCGAGACAAATTAAGGAGGTCTAGAGTTATAATTTTTCCCAATTGTCCGAATCCTTCCCGCTTGTTTTCTATACTTTCGCCTACGCATTCTCTATCGATCGTGAGTACTTTGGTTATCGTAATTCTCTCTCGAAAAACTACCATAATTTACTAGGTGTATTCTCTCGAACTACACTAGATGATACTAATTCACCACTCACTACGATCGCACCAAGGTTTCATTCTCTCTAATCCCACCTTTAAACCCTCCGTATTGATCTTTCACATACGTTAGGAGTGATGTTGTTCAACAACTACCTAAATTTATACTCTCTCTCGAGCACTACACACTAAATATGCATAGTCAATTGATGGCCATTCAATCAACAACAACAAAAACATAGTTGAACAAGTAGAGAAATCAAATGACTCAATTATATAAAAACATAACAAGAATTCATCCTCCAAAAGGTTCCATCAAACTCTAGATAACAAATTAGCTAGTCATAATAGTATGTAAAAATACAATACTAAAAGTCATAACCAATAATGGAAATAGGAAGAAGGAAGTAAGAAAATTGTAGAACAATTCACCGCCTTGATCCTAATGTGTTCTTTCCTCCTTAGGTCGAATCCTCGGTCTCCTTAGCCTCCTTAGGTCTAAATTATGTCAAAGGTCTTCAAAATACCATTTTTCCATGTATATATACCAAGTAGGGTTGGGACCAAACAATTACACCTTATCCTACGAAAAAAAAGGACACATTTTTTGGACAGGACGTGCGCCTCCGCGATTGGACCGCGCTCAGACCGCGTATATCCACTTTGATTCTGCTTGACGAGCGCGTCCTGAGTGCGGCCTCTGCGCAGCTGCGCACTTGAAGCGTACTTTTTACCCTGTTCTGTTGGGAATTTGAAAATATGTAAAACATGGAAGTTGTAGCCCTTTGAGTTATATTTCCAACCATATATTGTGGAGTCCACATGGAGTTCTGAGCAAAAAATTATATGCATTTTACTAGACAGTGCATAATATACCTACTCAATTCTTTGTTCCGTTGCTCTATCATGTGTTGATCCCCGAATATGATCCCGGGTTAATTCCTTGGGCTTTTGCTCAGATTTCAAAGCTCCAAATTACTTGAATTCATTCATACCATCTACCTAGCTTGGAATCACTCATACAAGGAATAAAACACACAATTAGTGCAAACACTAGCGATTAAAGCTCAAACTCACTTAAAGTGCAGTAAATTAGAGTGTAATAAGCGGCTAAAATACGTAATTACAGAATATCATAATATATGTCTTTGGGGTTGAAACACATACGGTGAGATAAGGTGGGCTTGATATTCGTGTTGCTTGTACTGGAACTACTTGAAGCCAAGCGGTGTGATATGGTAGGTTAAAACGCGGGATGCTATTTCGGGAAAAATAATTTTGAAAACAAAATGCAAGGCTCCTATGGTGATATAAGTAAATATTATGAATTGTTTTGTGATTTGAGACTACGAGGCGGTACCTCAGTAGTGACTCTTGTTGATACATGTATATTACTTCATTTGTGTTTGGTTGTTTTGTTTCCTAGGCATAACATACCTTCTTTGATTCTGTGATGCATTATTTTCCTTAGTTCACAGTAGTTAATCTTGGTATATTTCTTATTCGTTTAATTTTCATTGTTATTATTATTGTTATACTGTTAATTACTTGTTCCGTTTCTTATGTATTTCAGTAGGGCCTTGACCTGGCCTTGTCAGTACTCGATCGAGTTTAGGCTTGATACTTACTGGGTACCGTTGTGGTATAGTTATGCTATGCTTCTGCATATCTTTTGTGCAGATCCAGGTACCACCTACCAGTCCACGCACCAGTTAGGCGAGGTCAGTTTGGTGACTTCAAGGTATACCTGCTGGCGTCTGCATACATCAGAGTCCCCCTCTATCTAGACTATTTTATTTCCTTATTTTTTTTAGACACTGATATATAGAGATGCTTAGTACAAGCTTGTAGAGCTTGTGACTTATATTCGCCGGGTTTTGGGAAGTTGTGTATTTTGAGTTGCGGAGTTTCTTATATTAGTTGTTGAGTTATTAAGACTTTAATCATTGGCAAATTACATAGTTTACCCCTGAATCTTAGGACCAAATCCCCATGACACACTTTATGACCATGAGCAATCTATTACACACTCAATCTTTTCAAAGTGTGTCTAAGACACACCTCTTTGCTACATAGCAGTCGCGTGTGTAACCAAAAAGATAAGAGCGTGAACGTCTTTTGTTAAGTGCCAGGTGTCAATTTTTTTTATTTTTTAAGTAAATGATCCCCATGACCCCATCCCCCTTCTTCTATTCTTCTTCCTCGTTTCCCATCCCCAAAAATCTGTGCCTTGACGGTCCTGTTATCTACAAGCAGAGTCTTTGTCTGGAATTCAACCCCAGTTGTAGCCTTTGAATCTAAGCTAAACTCATTTCTTGCAAATTTAGCCAAAACCTGAGATTTTCAAACTCCAGAATCTCCAATTAAAACAATCTTGAAAACATAATCAATCTTTTGATTATAATGTCCATACAAATTCTTCGACATTATACCCAAATTTCGTATCAGCCTCTCTTCCTCAACCGATACCTTTGATAATCTCTAGATTTTAGCATATGATCGAGATTAATATTGACCGAAATTTAATTTTTTATGTTTGTCTTGGAATCATCTTGGTCAATGAATTCGAATTTGTTTTGGGTGTTGTACTGTATGTTAAAGGTCTCATTATCTGTGCATTATCTCTTGTAGTTTTGATTTTTGTGGTAGTCGCCGGAGGGCAAGATGGAAACGGAAGAGATGGAGTTGAAGAAGATGAGGTACATGTGTAATTTTATATTTTTGTTATTATTATTTTAAGTTAATGACACATGTCACAACCTTATTGGTGCGTGACATTAAACATAATTTAGTAAACTGGTCAAGAAAAAAAGAAGGTGTGTCTCAGTTACACTTTGGAAAGGTTGAATGTGTAAAGTAATTTTCCTCCGCAAAAAAATGTGTAATAGTGATTTGGTCCATAGTTTAAGGGGTAGCTTATGTAATTTGCCTTAATCACTATTCCAGTTAATTCTGTATGAATGTTAGGTGCACCTAATCTTAAAGACTAGTTGCCATCACGATGTTCTACGGAAGAAAATTGGGTTCGTGACAAAGTGATTTTCTGATTTGTGAACACGAAACGATATGCCTTACAATTAGTTGCATATCCAATAAAATGCAAATTATAATTTCTTTTTCAAATAATTTTCTAATTAAACCATTATAACACTCGAATAATTTGGTCTCTCAAACTATTATAATATGTACATCTATATATATTGTATCCACATAATCTCAAGAATACTTTCAAGTATTAGTGTAAGCCTATTTTATGCCTTACGACTTGAAAATAATGTCACATAATTTCATGCATACTACAAATTGTATACTCACTAATCACTTTCGCGGCGTCGAATATATTTGAGATCATGAAACTAACATCTAACCTATCGTTTATTGAAGTTTCAATTTCACCAAAATCGCATCGGTACTTGGATAGAATTATAGAAATAAATAATAAGTATACTTAAAGAGTGTAGAACCGCATATTATTACTTTCTTCACTTTGGTGAGTGCTCGGACATCCACAGAATTGTTGAATTCAAAGAAAATTAAAAGTTCCTTCCAGTTTCTCGAGTACCTCCACATCTTTGGCTTAATCACCGTTGCAGGCCATTTAAATAGTTTAAAGTTTTCTGCCGTAGAGACTCTTAAATTTGCAATCATGTAGAAAATAGTCAAAATATTCACTAAATTAATTCGGTTGTGAACCGATGGAAGACATCACACTTTTCCAGCTTTTAGGATATGATTTTTTTTTAATATGTCATTAGTTCAAGATTCTTATTTTTTCCATCTTAATTGGTGAAGTGCCAACAAGTCATCCTTGGTTTTACATGAAAAGTGTCACGACCCAAAAACCGATCCGATCGTTATGGCACCTATCGTGAAATTAGGCTAGCCACTTATTTACCATAAACTCCATTTTTCAATTTAAAATTTAAGAAAAATCATATTTTTAACAGATATCCAATGAGATAAAAATAGAAATCAAAATCCAATGTAAAGAAATACAAGCCCGACCTCAGGTGTCACTAAGTCATGAGTCAAAACTACTACAACTGTTTGAAATAACATGACCAACGCGGTCTAAGAATATCCAACAAATATACTAAAGGAAGATAAGGAAGGAGAAGGTGAAACTACGATCGCCAAGCAGCTACCTCACGATCTCCAGGAAAAAGCTCACAATGATATAATCAGCAGCCACTACCGTGGCCCGAGATACCTGGATCTGCACACAAGCTCTAGGGGGTAACGTGAGTACACCAACTCAGTAAGTAACAAGTCCAAACTATGGACTGACAGGTAGTGACGAACCAAACCTCAACACGTATACAAATAACTGTAAGGAAAAGTAGACATGCTTCCAGTTCAAATAAAAGCTCAACAATAAGTATAATATGACCAGAACGGAGTATAAATCTCAGTAAAACTCTAAGTACCAATGCACATATAGCATGATCAATGTCCCGTATACCTCCTCTCACAAGTGCTTAACCACTGGGTGGCCATCCGGCCCAGGAAAGATCCATTCCGGAATATATATACATCACTGACCGTAGTCATCCAGCACTGAGGAAGGCCATTCACTACTGAAAAATTGGTCTACGGGAACGGATGAAAAACCGTTCCCACAGACTGCCAAACCGTTGCCATATGGATACTGGAACGGTTAAAAGACCGTTACATCAGCCAGCGTACCCATAGGTCTACCGGAATGGTTTTTGCAACGGTTTGCATTGCCGTGACAATAGATACCTCTATCGCAACGGTTTTCCCTTTCTCTATTGGAACGGTTATTGTTTTCAATTGGAACGTTTCAAAACCGTTACTGTCTTGTTTATACAATGCTTTTAAACCGTTACCATATTATTTAAAGTAACACTTATGTAAGCTATTGCTACGGTTATGTTGGGTATAGCTACGATTTATTTAGGCTATCGTAACGGTTGTAGTTGTATTTGGAACAATTTATGGGACCTATTGCAACAATTTACATTGTCTACTGGAACGACATTTGTGTCCTATTGCAACGGTTCTTGTAGGCTATTGTATCGGTTCAGTTAAAACCAAAATGTATTACCTGTTATAAATAAATATTTATGCACGTAATAAATTATAATAACACTAAAATTTAAATACATCATAAAATGAAACTATTAATAATATAAAATTATCCATAAAGCTAAATATTCTAACCCATGAGTGCATAAATTTAGTATATTTCAAGAGAGTAAATAAGTTTCAAAAACGTTGGCAACAAAAGATTCCTAGAACATTTAGCTATAACAATACAAAATTCATTTCAAGTAAGGTCTAATTCTTCATCGTCTTCATTGTCTTCAACATCCATTTCTTGATCAACTCAACCTACAAAAGAGCATAAATAAAGTTATTACCCTTTAACAGAATTCGGTCTAAGAATACTCAAGCATTTAACTGTTTTTGTTCTTCTTTTATTAATCCAACTTATTCATCTCAACAAATTATACTCAATAACAATCTTATATTATTACCAAGGACCAAGACTTTCAAACTATCAAGCTATGATGACAAAGTAAAGAATAATGCATAAGAAGAATCACAAACATAAATACAAAACCAGCACGAAACATCAACTCATCGAAAGTTAACGAATAGATAGATGGCTGCCGCGGCAACTGAAAATATATCTAGTCAAATGTCAAAATTGCAATGCATGCATCATAAAAATAATATCTTTCATATGATCCCAAAGGATTCACTTCAGCTCCATATGAAATCCTTTACTACTAGATTAGCACTAATGATACTCATTACGTGTGTGATTTAATTTTTCTTATTTTATAGTAGAAGGATAATTATAATCTAGCCATCTAGCTCTTCTTCTTCATAGATTAAGTTACACCACTTTAATTTCCTTCCAATATTACACAAAGTGAAGCAATTTCCAACTATAAATATCCCCACTAACTAACTGCTTCCTATCACCAAAACAAATTAACCATTAGACGCAAAACAACTAAGTTGAAAATATATGGTAATCCACTTAGTTGACTGCACTTTCAGTTCACACCAATAACCCCAGAATACAAAGTACAAACTTTGTACTTCTAATTTTCTCCGGCTCCGATTCCACACCAAAATCCACCATGGTTGCAGCCAAGAAAACCAAGAAGACTCATGAGAGTATTAACAATAGTCTAGCTCTGGTTATGAAGAGCGACAAATATACATTGGGATACAAAACTATTCTCAAGACCATTAGAAGCTCCAAAGCAAAACTTGTTATCATTGCCAAACTATTTAAAGAAACACCATATTAATTGTAGCTGCTGATAACAAGAAAAAATAAAACTTTTTTTTGTGGAGAATTTTTAAAATGGGAACACAAGGAACCATACCCATTCTGCCTTGAACTAAAGCAAAACCACAACTAATGAAGGAGGAGGAGAAGAAGAAGAAATAGAAGAAGATGTATAACATTTGGTACGTACTGATCTTGATTGTTACTACCAGCAGATGGCCGATTGAGCACCCTTCTTGATTCATGTCTATTCAAATATTTCTCAAATTCTGAAAAGCAAACACAATATAAGTTAGTAAATAACAGAGGAAAACTTCAACCAAAAAACGGCTAACTTGGAGCTCACTTGCGCAGATTTACTGCCAAAATTGCTGTAGAAAACTGATCAGAAACAGCCTAGATTTCAACTTTTAGTTGCTGCAGCTCTGCTGTTAAGTTGCAGCTCATCAAGAAACAGGACAGACGTATTGAAGGATCCTGTTCAACTTACATTTCAAACCAGCAATTTGAATATTAGACATGCTGAATAAGATTCATAATCAGCTAAAATGGTTGGAATAAAACGTCTTTCAACAATAACAATGGGACATACATGCTTATTAAGCAAAGAAACAAACTATACAGATACAACAAACAATACTTTTACAAGCCCAGACTTGGTACTGGCAATGCGAACAAATTCTCACAGGCAGAGTAAAACGATCCATGTAGGCAATACCAAATACTTGTGGTAAAGGTTTAGTCTCTAGGAGTCTTTTAGTCATGTTAGAGATTTCTGTTAGTATAAAATATAGAGATCTCTAGTGTTTGATAATCCAAATCTTAAAATATTGGATTGATATGATAATGGCTAGTGATTATTCCTACAGCCAACCCAACCAGTTTGGTAATAGTGATAGTAGTAATTGTTGCATTATCAAGTGATCTGCCGGTGCAAACCCTCTGTGTTTCAGCTTTTCGCTCCTACTGCATCTCTTCGTCGATAAGACCATTGTGAGGTTCGTCTTACAAGGGTTTAAGTGAACTATGCTGACTATTATAATGCCTTAAGAGTTGTTGATTATGGTGATTAGAGGAAGGATAGTAAGAGTTAGTGGACCAGGTTTTGGGAAATTATTTGAGCTGAGTTGCAAGAAATTAATGCCTTTTGGCTGTTAAATTGCTTATTATGATGTGAGAAGCTCTAGTGTTTTCTTTAACTTTCATAACTTAGTATTGGCATTCTTGTTTTGATAACAAACTGGCCACTGTTTTTATTTTATTTTTGCTTTTCCTGTTGGAGATGAGAAGGTGGCAGGTAGTTGATTCATGAATCTATGCAATATCTCAGATCTAGTAACAGATAGAGATGATATTCCGGGCATCACTAGGAAACTTCCTTAGCAAGTTAGAAGTTTCACTTGTGTTTTCTCTCTGTGAAATCTCACAACTGATATTCGGTCCTCTGCTCCATCGCCTTTGTGATCTCCATATTTTCAGAGCTGCTTTTACTGAGATGAAAAAATTAAAGACATCAATTCCGGGTAAAGCTGACACTATTTTGTGCTTATGATTTTTGTTCGCAGGAAACCATTATTTGGTGTTGCTCGTCCACGCAAAATGGTGAGTTATTAATCTTGTGAATGCAAAATTAAAGTAATATTTGCCAAAGATAATGTATCTTCTTCTGCTGCTGATGAAAAGAAATATAATATGTTCGTTTTACACCTCAATGTCTTTTAGAATTGCTTGATGAAAAGATTAACTAAGATTGTACTGTCCTCTTCCAATTTTTGGTTCCCTAATGTTTGAGGTTTTCTCATTTCTGTTAATCCTACTATCAATTATGGGTGGTCGCCACCAGGTTCTGAAGGATCGTGGGATTGATGATGTTGCACCTTATCATGATCTTCATCAACCTCATCCAAGGTAGTAAATCAGTTGATTCTGCAATCTGTTTCTATGACTCAGAAGTTTCCTCGCTTGACAAACTAAGTGGTAATTCTCTGAAGGAGCAAACAACATGCTGGCAAAGCAGAGATAGTTATGCATGCGACCAGGCATAATGAGAAAGTGGAGAGTATCCCCATTGACCATAGGATGGTGAAGAATGCAGATAGGCGAGATCATAGGACAGATGTCGAGCAAACAAGCAGCTATAACAACTGGTCAAGCAACACATAGAATCTCAAGGGGCATTCACGAGAAGGTATTTTGCTATGTTTAGTTCTTTTTTCCCGTTGTGTTCTTAAATGATTTAAAAAATTTAGACTGCAAACAAAAAGGAAGGTGGCATACCTTCATTTTAATGATGCCTGGATCACCTGATTTTTCCCTCTGCAAGTAAGAGATAAATATTCCTCAAACAAAATCTAAAAGAAACAAACGGAACAATACCATACTATCAGATTAGGAAACCTAAGACCAGAAACAAATCAATAATTAAGTTTGCATGGAAATCCCTACCAACATTTCTAGAACATTTTATCAAGCCTCCACGAAAATAGCAATCATCTATTACTAACAAGAATGATTCAAATTAAAAGAAACCACCAAATTATATCATAATGATACCATAAAATCCAGTAAATAACATGAAAATTAATAATAGTATACGAGATAACAAGCCTGGTTAAAGGCGAATAGAAGTGAAGCAGGAAAATAGGGGGTCGCCTTTATTGAAGCTGCAGTTCTTCTAACAGCAAAAATTCTTAAAAAACCTAACATAATATTGAAGTGTGTTTTAACAATTCTTACCTTGACTCTAACAAAATCTGAACATTCCATTGTAAGATACTAATGAAGATGCAACAAGCTAAGTTTTGGATCAGTTACACGAAATTTTGTGACCTCCAGAAGGACCAGATCTGCTGACATAAATTTGTGATCTCCAGAAGGACCAGATATGCTAGTCTTACTCAAGAATATTATTCCCTTTAATGGGATAAATTCACTTGCAAGGAAGAAAGTTTCTTAATGGCCAATAACGATCAACGGAAGAGCAATAAAGAATACATGGAGCAATAAGAGGGACTGGATTATAGTTGATAGCTTCTCTACAGTCATTTATAGCTGATAGCTAAACGGATGAGGCTAGAGGAACTGGATTTGGATTTCTTAATCTTATTAGAACGTTGGGTGGAATAGGAGGTAAATGAGATAAATGATGAATCTGAATGTCACCTAATGCCTTATGGCTTAACTATATCTGGGGCGTTTTAAGCTTAGGATGTGATCGATCCGTGCTGTTAGGTGAGCTTTGTTCTTTTAGACGTCCAAAGTGGTTTGATCTGGAAGTATAACTAATTAGTAGGTCTGTGATCGTAAAGCTACTATAAAAGTCAAATGCGCTAAAAAATAGGGCCATCTAAACATCTTCCGCTAAATTGGGTGTTTTCAAAGCCGACAACACGAGGAGTGGAGAGGACAGATTACAATCCGCTTGTGTTATCTTTGTGAAAGGGCCCTTGAAAGATGATCATATCCTGGTTCACAACGTTTTATGCCTGTTGACTTGGTATCAAGGGTCTTCAATATTAATTCGGGTATTGATTTATTTTTAGAACACTTCATATTTAGAAATCACATACAAACATTACAATTTTTAAAGTAACAATATCTAAAAAGTAAATGAAAAATCATAACAAAAAGTTGTTGATCCCCTGGAGGTAGTAATGGCGTATAATCTTATTATTTGCAAATAGGACAGCATATTGATCAAGTTTTCCATCGCTAACTCAGAAATTATAAAGGATCTTCTTTAGTCCATATAGTTCCAAAAATATGGATACATGACAGAAAAAAAATATTTACCCAAATCTCTTAAGAACCCAATAAATATTCATAAAACCTAATTTCTGGTCTCATGGATAGATGAAAATCAGGAAAAGATAAAAATTTCATAGAAATATTCAAACAAGGTTGGTAAGGCAAAGGAAAAATAAAAATCCCTAAACCCAAATCTCCATCCTCTAGAAAAAATGGTCCAAATGCACGCAAGAAATGTGTAAAACACAAAGCATGACTGGGATTTTAAAGAAAATAAACGAGAATGGTAGAATACAGGTTGGAATCGTAATGAAAAATGCAACTTACCGGTGCCGCCGATGGTGGTTTGTCTTCCTCGTAATTCCGGCGAACTGATGAAGGTTGTCTTCCTCGTAATTCCGACGAACTGATGAAGGTGTTTGGGAGAGAGAGGTCGGAAATTTTGGTGAGATGGTGTGTTTGGATCAGAGCTGATTGATATCTCGTAAACTCCGTCTGTATATCACTTAGGTTTTATTATTTAATAAATATTAAACATAAATATTAAATTGAAAGAGGGTCTATATTAGCGTGCCCTCCAAAATTTTGGGGGAAATTATAGAGGGAAATCGAAACCATTCCCGTAGGTAAAAATTGGAAATACCCGTTACCATAGATAATTTTTTGCTACGGTTGTCCAAAACCGTTCTCATAGAAAAATCTATTGTAACGGTTTTCAGACTACTGCAACGGTTTAGATGCTAAATTGTGCCGATAGTACCAATTACCTTAGGCAACGGTTAAAACCATTGCAACAGATACTCTATAGCAATAGTTACAGAACCATAACAATAAAAAGCATTGCCATAGCTCCAGTTTCTGGTAGTGATTCCAGCCCTATGGAGAAGATCCATCTACAGATACAAATACTTTGGACAAGATCCATGTCCACGGAAGATCCATTACTCAATGTCATCATTTGTGCTCAATGGCGGTGTAAAGGCTCTGGAGGGGCTTCTCTTAGCCCAAGCTCTTAACATGCCAACAAAGGCATGTTCAATATCGCACTGCAGCATGCAGTCCAAGCCCATACGGTCACTCAATATCAGACTCTCGGACTCACTCAGTCATTACTATCCAATCTCACACACACGAGCTCAAAATGTCATGATACTAGCCCGAACAATGATATGATGTGCCAAATAATAATAATCGAGACTGAGGCATGATATAATATGCATGAATAGGATTGCGTAAAGAATATCAGTGAAGCTAATGATATGACAACAAGAAATGACCTCTCGGGTCTCAACGGTATTGTCGCGAAGCCTTAACATGATAATTAGCATGATTTGCAGCACATTAACTTAATCACATAAGTACAACACATATATCAGCAAGAAAAGAGTCACTAAACGGTACTCTGGAATGATCTAGGCCGCATTTTTCACGACGCACGCCCACACGCCCGTCACTTGGCATTTGCGTCACCTCAATAGTAATCATAGAACACATAGTTCGGGGTTTCGAACCCTTAGAACCAAGTTTTGAAGCGTTACTTAACTCAAGCCAAGCCAAACTCTAGCCGGTGACGCCCTTTCCTTTTGATTCGACCTCCAAATGCCCCGAATCTAACCAAAATCAGAACCATAACATCAATATATGCTAAGGGAATAAAGCCCATGCGAAGATAATCAAATTACATCACAAATCCTGAAATTGGTCAAACCCGACCCTCGGGCCCATGTCTCGGATTCCGATAAAATTTACAAAACTAGAATCCTTACACTCTCATGAGTTAATACATATCAAATACACCAAAGTCCAACCACAAACGACCCCTCAAATCCCTAAATCAAAGTCTCCAATTTCAAGCCCTAATATCCCAACTTTCTTCCCTAATTTTCCACTAATACCATGATTAAACAATGGAAAAATGGCTATAAAAAGAAATAATAAGGATTAAGGAGCTTACCCAACTTAAACCCGTCAATTCCATTGAAAAATCATAGCCCTAGCTCTCTTCCCGTCATAAAAAATGGCACAACTTAGCAAAATTCGCGAAGGGGGCCTTTTTATACCTTTTGTCAGTATTTTTGCACCTGTGGGACCGCTTTTGTGCTCCTTCTAACTGCTTCTACAATTTTCACTTAAATATTCCCACCCGCACCTGCGACGCCATATACGCCCTTGCGGTCACGCATGTGCGTTCCTTTCTCCGCACCTGCGATTTTTGCCCTTTTCACCTATGGCCGCATGTAATGACCCGACTAGTTATTTTGAGCTTTTGCACTTTGATCTCCAGGTCTCAGGCATTATTTGCCCCAAGTGATGTATTATGCCTCATGTAAATCGTTGAATTTGGTTTTCAGGGTAATCAGAATGAATTTGGAAGAACAGTTCCTAGTTTGAATCATGAAATTTGAAAGGTTTGGCCAAGATTTGACCTATTTTTATATGATCTCAAATTTTAAATTTTAAGGTTTGGTAGTTCCTCTAGGTGATTTGGGACTTAGGAGCGTGATCGGAATGCATTTTGGAGGTTCGTGAAAGGTTTAGTCTTGAATTGGCGGAATTGGGATTTTGGCGTCTTACGGTTGATAGATGAGATTTTGTTGTAGAGGTCGGAATGGTATTCTGGAAAATGCAGTAGTACCTTTGTGTCATTTGGGATGTGTGTGCAAAATTTTGGGTCATTCGGACGTGGTTTGGCTGGGTTTTTTATCAAAAGCGTGATCTAGAAGATTTTGGGATTCTTAGGCTTGAATCCGATGCACATTTGATATTTTGATGTTGTTTTGAGTGTTCCGCAGGTGGGAATGGGTTTGAATGATGTTATGGGATATGTGGGAATGTTTGGTTGAGGTCCCGAGGGACTCAGGTGAGTTTCGGGTGGTTAAACGAATCAATTTCATGTTTTGAGAGTTACAGATTTTCAGGCTTGAGTTGTAGGTATTTTTGTTCATTGCGATTGCGTACGAGGGTTCGCGATCGCATAGAGCTTTCTGAGGGACAGTCTATTTTTTTTCAATGCATTCGCAAAGGATGAGTTGTGATAGCATAGAGGAAGGAAGTTGTAGATCGCGAATGCGTAGGGAAGGTCGCATTCGCGTGGAGTTATTGGACCAGAGGTCTTGGATGCTATTTGTTCATTGCGAATGCAGCATGGAGTCTGCGATCGCATAGAGTAAAAAGGTAGAGCATTGCATTTGCATAGGCTTATTTGTGTTCGCATAGAGCAAATTTTGAGAGCTGAGTTTTTGTGCTTCGCGATCGCGATGAAGAAAATTATGCCTGGGCAGAATGTTTTAGCTCTTTCTTGTCTGCGATTTTGATGCTTATTTCCTCCATAGCTGCTCATTTTTAGAGATTTTTGAAGGAGATTAAAGAGGGATTCAAGGGGAATCACTTAGAGGTAAAATTCTTGGTCTTAAAACTTGATTATTATGTGAATTTCACCTAGTAAATGATAGAAATTAAGCCAAAAATTGAAGAACTAAGGCTTGAAATTGGAGACCAAAAAATTGGGATTTGAAGGGTTATTTGTGGATGGATTTTGATATTCATGGTATGTATAGACTTGTGTGAGGACGAGGATTCTATTGAGGTAACTTTTTTCTGATTCTGAGACGTGGGCCCTGGGGCCGGGTTTGAGCAATTTCGGGATTTTTAATGTAAATTTGATATTTTCGAGTGGGCTTTTCTCCCTTAGCATATTTTAATGGCTATGTAATGATTGTGGCTAGATTTGGAGCATCCGGAGGTCTATTCGTGTGGGCAAGTCATCGCGGGCTAGAGCTCAGACCGGATAAAGGTGAGTAATGATTGTAAATGATGTTCTGAGGCTTTGAAACCCCGAATTGCATATCGTAGTGCTGTATTGAGGTGAGGCACACACTTGATGATGAGCATGGGGTCGTGCACTATTGGGGACTGTGACTTGGTCTGTCCCGATTGATGATTTTACCGCGTATTTGGACAGAAATCTATTTGTTATCATTATTATTTGGGCTGAATGCCATATTTGGTCTGAATGCCAGCTATTTGAACCATTCGAGGATTTTTATTGATATTTCCTAACTGTTTTGACTTTATACTTGAAATCAGTCGTGTTATTTTCCACTGCTTTCAAAACTCAGTCATGTTTACTGAGTTTTAATACTCAAATGATATTTAAATTATGTTTTGGCTGAGAAACACTATTTTACTTTTGCCCGAGAGGCTTATGGGATTTTTGACGGAGAAAGGCCGAGGGCCTATGTTGTGAGGATAGCTTTTAGGATGGGCTGCACACCACAACGGTGATACACTAGTTTTGATTATGAGGTCGAGGGCCTGAGATTGTACGCCACGAGGTAGTTTGATATTGATATGAGGTCGGGAGCCTGTTTATGATGCCACGAGATAGCTTGATATTGCGCTTGGGCCGTAAGGGGCCCCTATAGGAATCTGCACTCCCCCAGTGAGCACGAGTACCAATTGTGATGTGAGATATAGCCCGAGGGGCTGGTATTGTTCTATGTATTTGCCCGAGGGGCTGGTACTATTTTATGTGATTGCCCGAGGGGCTGGTATTGTTCTGAGATATTTCCCGAGGGGCAGAGTTGTTGACATTGTGCATGAGGGGCGAACCTTTATATGTTTGTCTTTCATATTTACCTGTCATTTACCTGTTTAATTGTGTATTTGTGCCCGAGGGCAGATTTCTATGCTTATCTGCACTAATTGTTCTGCATTCATTTGCGTAACTGTTAAAAAAGTCATTTTTCAAAGAAGTTTAAATGAGCTAAGATGTTTTAAGGGATTTTAGAACTTCATTACTTTCTTACTGGTTTTTGAACTGCTTCTATATAGCATGATGATGCACTTTTCGTGATTTTTTTCCATTCAGACTTTAGTTATGATTATTACTCACTGAGTTGGAGTACTCACTTTACTCCATGCACCTTGTGTGCAGATTCAGTTATTTAGCACCCGGTAGCGGGTATTGGCTGAGTTGAGGCCGAGTCATTGGAGTTTTAGCGAGGTAGCTGCCCGACGCCCACAGCACAACTTTACTCCCTCTTGATGTCATTAGATTATTCTAGTATATTTTCCAGAATGTCGTTGTATTTTAGACCTTAGTAGATGCTTGTGACTTGTGACACCCCAGTGTCGGGTTGTGTTCATTTTCGCACTTGTTTTATTTGGTTAAATCTGTACTTGTTGAGGATTTATCCTTATGAATGACTTAAATTGACTTATTAAATTATTAAAGCTGAATCTGAGAATTGTGTCGGCTGGCCTTGTCTTCACGAGAGGCGCCATCATGTCCGGGTTCGGGTTTTGGGTCGTGACAAGTTAGTATCAGAGCCTAGGTTACATAGGTCTCGCAAGTCATGAGCAGGTTTAGTAGAGTCTCGTGGATCGGTATGAAGATGTCTGTGTTTATCCTCGAGAGGTAACAAAACCTTTAGGAAAACTTCACATTCTTGAATTCATATCATGCGTCCTTTGATTAAGCTTGAAATGTAACTCTTTGAATTCCTTCCACGCGTACGTGTGCGCACATGAGCACTCAATATCAGATGTGCATTGATGGCTTGTGTTTCCCTAATCGAGGGGCAAGATGTGATCTCTGTGTATTTGACGTTGGGCTAGTTTGGAGGACTTGAGGACGAATTTTTGCCTATAGCTTGAGCACCGAGTTGCTGATTGTGTGAGCAAGTGTTTTTGAACTAATATGTTTGGTAATGTCCCTATTAGTGGAAGTGATAGTTGGATGGCTATGTGATGTGTATGTAGTACTACGAGATGTATCCATATGATTTGGAAGCGACGAGAAGGGTCTGCAGGAGGATAGAAGAACTATTAGGGGCTTGAATTCCATTTTGATTCAAGGTATAGCCCCGAGTTTTGGGCACCTGAGGAATCTATTCATGTTTTCCAGTTGAAAGTGAAGTAAATTTCATGTTGCGGTATGAGTTCAGACTCATGAAGAGTAAGTGACTGCGTAAAGTTCATGACGATGGATGGCATGTGGAAAGGTTAGTTCGAGGCAAAGCAGGTGGGTTATCTCCTGCGGAGTGTTTGGAAGATTGTGCGATCTTTACATTGTCTGTTAGAAGAATCTCATTTGCAAGTGCAAGATATGTGTTGTAATTTAAATTAGGTCGCTTAAGAGAGTGGGTGTAACTGTTGCGAGAGTGAATGCGAGATTTGCAGAAGAATTAAAGTACTAGATGATATGTGTTTTCACAAGCTTACAAAGGTTATAGTATAGGTGTGTGAGAATCACATGATATCTTGAGTCATTATTGGTAAAGGATGCAGCGTGCATAGAGTAGGATGTTGCTTGTTTGTAATGGAATAATGTCATATTCTGCAGTGTCAGAGTGCTAATGAGGCACACGTTATTCGGTTCGTTTGATAACGCTAATTGCAGTTTGAGTATAGTGAATGACTCTCGAGAATAGTTCTAATGTGTTCAAGATTCTACGTGTAATAGTTTGGTGTCTTCGAGTTGTATATGTGGCTAGAAAGTGAGTTTTCATTAGAAGATGTCATGACTTGTGGTATTTTCTATATTAATTATGGGATTCTGTATATTAGTATCAGGAAGGTGAAGGTAATGGCTTTGGATTCGTAGGAAGTCTGTTCAGGGTAATCATTTTGAACGCGATGCTATTAGGAATATCTAAGAGAGTGTTTATAAGCCTTAGATGGTGTGGCTGTGGCTTTATACTTGTGTTCCGTGTGGTAAGTCTAGGTTGAGAAATTGTGATGTTATAGCAATAAGGATCATCAAGTTAAAGGTAAATCAAAAGGAAACTTGGATAGATGGGATAGCTTGGTAGTAGGCCGAGTCGGCATGGTAAGGATAGGACTAGTTCTTTGGATGCTTTCGGGGTACTGAGTTTCTACAGGCATTTTGCGGTATTGCTCTTAGGTTTTAGTGTCCTGCGTAGCGTGTTTGAGTTAGAAGGATTCAGTCCTGACAGTTTAGTCTTGTGTGAGTGTGATTCAGAGAGTTTTTGATGGTTTCTACCACGGATAGAGACGCGTATTTTCTAGGAGTGTGAGAAGCATGGGATGAGTGGTGATTTTCTTTATGATGGGATCAATGGAAGTTCTTGGCTAGATGGGTTACAGTTCAATTTTGAAAGAAAGGTCATAAAACTCTTAGGCAGCGGGTAGTTTCAGACAATTGGAGAAATGAGCTTCAGATAATTAGAGAAAGTGTCTTCAGATGATTAAGGAAATGGTATTGCTAATTTGGGCTGATTGATGAGGGTATATGTTTCAGAAAAAGCAACATGATTAAGTTGATGGTACTTTGGTGGTATTGCGGCACTTTTTTGTTAGATCGATTACAGATATTCAAGTTTTCTTGGTGGCACGGAGGAATTTTAGAGTATCTCTCATCGAATAATTGGGTAATTGAGGTGTGGTATGCATTCGGAAGGTAGAGTTGGGATCAGGTATGGTGATTCGTGTGCTATATGGAGTTGGAGACTGGGAGTTCTCATGTTCAGGCTATGTTGTAGTTGTGGTTCCCGTGTATCGGTACTGTTTAGTGACTATCAGGGTTTAGAGACCCGAACGGATCTTTTGTTGCTTAGTATGTCAGATTTTGGATGTGATATTGGGTGCAGATTGGTTGTCTCTGTGCTGTGTTATTCTGGGCTATTGTGCTAAGGCGGAGCTGTTGGCTATGCCGGGAATGCCCCGGATTGAGTGGCGAGGTTCGACAGATTATGTTCTTGGTAGAGTGGTTTCATATTTCAAATACCCAATGGATGGCTGGGAAGGATTGTCAACTTTGTTTGGGCTCTCGTGATGGATGTCAGTGTAGAGGCTCCTCATATTGATTCAGTTCCGGTGGTGAGGAACTTTTTGGATGTTTTTCTTGTGGCCGGGTATGTTGCCAGGCAAGGTTGTTGATTTTGGTATTGATTTGATACCGGGCACCATATCGTATGGTGCCGACATAGTTAAAGGGGTTAGAGGAGCAACTTCAGGATTTTCTTGATAAGGAGTTCATTGGTAGGCCAATGTGGATGTGTGTTCAAATTTGAGTCGGCTTGGTTGGCTCCGGATTGTATTGTTGAGGGATGTGTTGATTCGATTTTTATTGAGCTTATTAGTAATCTGGGGAGGTCTATGAGTTATCTTTCTGTGTTGCGAGGTGTTATGATTTGTTTTTATAGGCACATATGGTGCGGTTCTATTGGGGTCTCATAGTGGAAGTCGAGCGGAAAGAGTAATTGGGTGTTGCTCGATGAATGGCGTAGCGGTTCTGTCCTTTCGGGTTTGCGTGGTGTATGTTATTTGCTTCACCATAGGTGTGATGATTTACTATTGTTCTAGACATCAAATTGTGCGTGGTTATTGATTTCAAGCATAATGACTTGAGGCGTTTCATGTGGAGCAGTGTTTTGATAGGATCGCGCATTGCAGCGAAGTTATGTAGAGATATGACCTTGCGGTTTAAATTCGTATGTTCTCTTTCTATGATGTGAGACAGGTTCTCAGCTTTGTGTTGTGGTGGTACTGGTGAGCTTGAGTTACAACTCTTTCATTTGAGTCATTTTCATGATCTGAGTATGTTCGGACTACTGGTTATTGGTGCGCGTATTGTGCAAGTTGTGGCTTAGGCTTGTACTGATGTGTCATGTCACCAGAGTAGTGTGTTGGATTAGAGGAGATCGTTGGGATCATCAATGAATACGAACGGATTATTTCAGCATGTTGGAAGGATAATATCGAGCTTCAGCTTAGAAATTCGCTGTGGTATTTGCCAAAGGAGAAGTGTCTTCACGAATGGTTGATCTGGGAAACGGTTAGGTCTTACCGCGTGTTTTAGTTATCATTGGCAGTATATGAAAATGTTAGGATGAAACTTTAGTTGATAAGAGTTTTTCCATCGGTATTCGGGTGTTGTCTGCAACTGCTGTGATTAGAAGTTATCACTACAAGTGTTTGAGTTAGGTGGTATATCATGTGATTGCACCTAAGATAGCAAATATGGTTGTTACAGCTTGTTCGGACTTATTCACAGTATAAATGTGAGATTCTGATCGTATTGATGATTTTAGAAGTGGAAATGTGGCTCTATGGTTTATGGGCTAGATTGGGTTGTGAAATTTCAGTTACAATGTGTTATCGGACCTATATGAGATAGGGTCACGTGTGATCACCCCCGGGTATATGCAGGGTAAGGTTATTCAGCGATTGGTTGGTTTGTAGACCAACTCCAGGCACGTTCAAGGATAAACGTATGTTTAAGTGGGGAAGGATGTAACGACCTTGTCACACCTCCTTTCGGCGCGCCCCCTTTTCGAGGGATTATATAAAGGAGTTTTTCCAATTTAAGTGACAATATTCGAAACGGGATTATTTTATTTATTTCAGAGTCGCCACTTGCAATAAATTAAAGTGTCCCAAGTCACCGATTTATTTAAATCCCGAATCGAGGAAATTTCGACTTTCCAAATGAAGTCTGCGAACCATAAATTCTAAGCAAGGAATTCTTTTGACCCGAGGGAAGGTGTTAGGCACCCCCGAATCCCGTGGTTCTAGCACGGTCGCTTAAACTATTATTAATGGCAAAAATATCTGATTTTTATACATGTTATAACCTATGTACCTTTAATTAATTTAGAACCGCTTTTATTACGTTAAACTTGCACATTTAAAATTCTTAAACAGAAACGGCCCAATTTGTAGCGAGGTTATTTGATTATGCGTGAAACTGATTTATCCTAATCGCGGCTTTTACGCTGGCATACGATATTCAAGCGAAATTGGATATGGCCATGGATAATCTACGTTTTCGGATTAATACCAACTCAAATTGAATCCCTCCCAGTTAACTTAACACCATTTATACAAACGCGATACACAATTGTTGATTCACTATTGAGTTACTTCCTAGTTGATTTTATGGGGAACAATTAGGGAAAATAATTATAGCGTTGTCATGGAATATTTTTTTTTTTAAACGAATGCATTACGGGAAATGTTTACTCTTAGTAGTCAAATATCAATAGTTGAGTACACATCAAGTTGCTGGATTAATTCCCAACTAGAGGTACTCAAGTACTAGGCATTTTTAACTAACAGTTAATTAAAACAAGTATGCCCTTTGATATTCTAAATTAATAATACAAAGCTCCAATATAATCTAAAGTGATCCTACTCTAATTATAACAGTCCAAACATAATAAAATGTGTTT
>MU707637.1:3641-26486 GCA_026770625.1 Nicotiana glauca
ATATATATATATATATATATATATATATATATATATATATATATATATATATATATATATATGTTCATCTTTACATATATATTATATTCATGATCTCAAGAATATTTTCAAGTATTAGTGTAAGCCTAATTCATCTCTTACCATCTTGAAAATAATGTCACATAATTTCATGCATGCTATCAAACTTTATACCAACTAATATATTTTATAGCATGCAAATAAAATATACTTTGAGATTATCATATAATAAATATCTACCCTAACATTTGCAAAATTAAATTTAATAAATTAGAAGGGTAGGAAATTTATAAAATTGAGTAAAGAAAGTTGAACCCAATTTTGAGGCCAACATATAATGCCACTACGTGTAACAATCTTTACCATAAACTAATTCAGCGGTGAATTTCCAAGCCAGCCATTTCCTTGCCCATTAAATATGTACTTATGTAATGACCGGAGAATTAAAACTTCATCCATTTTTCTTTTTAGTGCGCTTTCACAATCACTGGGTGAGACAAATCACTGGCCGAAAATTATTGGAAATCCACGTAACTGTTTGCAATGGGCGAAGGTTTTTCAAACCTCCCATTTGTTCCATACCATGACAAACCTCTAAATTTATAAACACTGAAAAGGTGAGATGAAAGAGGTATAATTCAAGAGGCGCCTCTTTCATTTTTCATCCATATCCCTTAATAAAAGCGCTACAAATAGTTTATTCGTCGAACTATGTTAAGAAATGTAGCTCAAAGTAATAATATAAAACAAGAAGATAAGTATAATAAGAGAATAAGAGATAACATTCTTATTTCATCAAGTGTTCAAGTGTGTACAATATGGTGCCAAAACCCTCTATTTATAGGATTACATAGATACATACAAAAGAATGTCATAAACATGACATTAAACATTTAAGATCATGGAGGAAGATCATGGGGAGGTTATGGAGGTGTGGGAGTTACAACTATAATGGTGAGAAATAGTGGGAGTTATCTACATAATGGAGAAGAGTAGTGGGAGTAACTTCTTTAGGTGTTATAGACATCCATTACAAAATATAATATTTCATAACACTCCCCATTGGATGTTTATAGATAATTTGCCTCGTTAAAACCTTACTAAGAAAAAAACCTGTGGGAAAAAATCTTAGTGAAGGAAAAAGAGTACACATATCTTATAATACGCATTATTTGCTGGCTCATTAAAAATCTTGCCAGAAAAAATCAGTAGAATAAAATTTTAGCTAAGGGAAAAAGAGTGCAGCGCACATTTGTCTCCCCCTAATGAAAACATCACTTTATTCTTCGGAGATGATGAATTCCAAGCTTGTATAACAACTTCTCTAATATTGAGATCCGCAATGCATGCGAAGAAGTTTGTCAAATTATCACTTGAACAAATTTGTTGAAGAACTTTGGTGAATATCCTTTATTTTGTCTCCTTCGATGGTCTTTCTTTCAATTGAGCTATGCATGCAGTATCATCTTCAATGCAATTGGAACCTTGTTGAATATCACAATATGGCATTATCCTCATAAATAAATAGATTGTTTCAAGAACGAATTTCAAAAAATTCCTGCATTGTTAGAATAAAAAAATCTATATCAAAGCCTTTATACTTTCAGCTGTTGAAATTATCCATCCAACTTCATATTTTTCAGATGAAGTCAATTTTCATTGCGTATTTTTTATTTGGCCAATCATTTATTTGTCCAAATTTCATGATAGATTTGAGCTCAAGATCCTCGTCAGCATTAATAGTATTGAGCGCCACATTATATCAACAACATTGTCGACAATCATTTTACGTCGGTTTCATCATCAGTCAATAAAGACATAACTTATCGAGATCTCATTATTTTTAGGTACCTGAGACTCTCTCATGCGGTCTTATGAAGTGTTATGTCATGGTGCTCTTATATAGAACTTACCTCCTTATTATGATCATCTTGAACATTTGCTCCTCTCCTTCTTCAAGGAATTTTATCTTTAGAACCGATTAGTCTATTACGCTTCATGAGTTCCATAGACTATGTACATTATGGACTTTTTTCTGTTTGGAGCATTAGTAGCTGAAATATGACATTTAGTTTGGGTCAGCAAACGCGCATGGAAATATTTTGCAAATGAATTATCACTTGAACTTCAATTTCATATTTTCTTTTACGAGGATCTAAGTGTACTCAGAATAATTCATTCCATGTATTACTTTTTTCAGCTGCTCATTTTCTCCCCCTAATGTTTGGATCACCAACACATATCCCCAACCTTCATTGGGGACCAATATTTGTGCATTGTGGTGGCACAATTAAATCATATAGTACATCCATATTTCTAGATGAAAATATTTCTTCCTGACCTTGAACCAATTGTGATTGGGAGAATTTATCATAACTTATTGGCTAGATGCATACAAGTGCTGTTGTATATTAAATAATACACTTAATACAAAATTTCTCTTTGCAGTTTTGTTCTCATAACCAATGGTTTAGCTATAATTGGAGGAATACAATTTATACTAAACCAACTTGAATTTAAACCAACATTATCATCACAATTTACATTCTGGAATTATGCTCTAATAATTTGAGCAAGCAATCTTGCAAAAGCCAAATTACAAGTTGATAACCAACGCACATGTGACCATACAATAGATGTATCTATTAAAATCATATAATAGTAAATGGTCCACATGGAAGGTGACTGGGCCTATATATATATATATATATATATATATCACATTCTATTCGTTCCAGAAATCAAGAGATTCAATCTATACGCGGCAAAATTAGAATACTTGATTTTTTGCTATCAAGACATTTTGGAAGCCTTCCCCGAGGCCATGAGGGAGGAAGGATGCAATCGAGTTCTCGGCCTCAGGGCTCGTCAAAGTACGACTAGTAGGAAGCAAGGTCCCGGGTCGGGATAAAAGAGGAAGTCTCCTAGGCACATGGCTACACTCGACAGGTCCGGTCTATCTATAACCTACTGTGAGGTTTTGCGTCAATTCGTCCCATCTTTGTACTCTTGAAATTAATATACATGTACTTTACCAAGTCCCCTCGCCTATATAAGGGGGACTCACCCTACCTTGTAAACGACTGATACTGTTCTACTTCTCCACAATGCAATAATATATCTCTCTCTCTCCCCCCCTTTCTTCTAAGTTATTTGTCTTAATCGACCTCGAGGTCGCCTCAACACTTTATTGTTTATCCATTTGTTCTTCATTATTTGGCTAAAGATTGATAATATAGAGCCTTATTTACTTATATCTTTATCTGTTATCCCCTTTCTGATTACCCTCGACAAGCCGAGATAGCCTCGAGGTTCGACTCCGAGGTACCTACTGGCCAGCTTTCCGCCCGGAAAACGTCCCCTTACTAGTTTGATTATTGCTTTGGATAACTCGATTTTTACCGTCTTACTTCACATTTTAGCACTAATCACTCTTACAAACTAGCTTGAGAATAGATCACGTATTTTTAGAATTCCATTTACAAATCTAATTATTATTACCATTTTTATGGTAAACAGTTTGGCGCCTACCGTGGGGCTAAAAATAATAGTGATTATTCTCTTGTTAGTTTTGTCACTCAAACGCACGATATCTTTCACACTTTTTCTTGCCCAAGATCTTTTGATTTTAGGTTAATGATCAACTCAATAAGGGAAATCGAGGACAATAACCCCAAAAATCGCAAAGAGAACAGTATGGTCGTTCTAACGGCTGGCCCGACACCGCAGGACCTTGAAATCGCTTCAAGATCGGTTCGAGAGGATGCGGATATGCATGCCACACAGCAGGGTAACGAAGCCCGGTACACCTATGGCAGCACGCAGCACGTTAACCAACAAAAGCCCAAACAATCTCAGCCCGGGTAGAACGGAAGTTAACCTTCGCGTTATTTTTGAAATGTTGCAGGAACAGCAGCTGGCTATCTCTCAGCTACAAAGACGCCCGGAGACTCTCAGCTTGGCAGCACCCAAAATATCTCCTCACTTCGAGCCAATACCCAAGGTATCGGGCAACGACGAGCCGACAACCTATCATGTAGTAGTGAGGATGATGGAAGACTTTATCGTAAAAATCCAATCATGCTCGCGGATCCTACAACAACCGTCTCCTAAAGATACGATCCCAGAACTCATTTCGCAAAAGTCAAAAATGATGAAATCTCCCAAGAGTGACGAGACCTCAAGTCCTTACTGGCGTATCACCACTTGCGCACGCCAGTCCAGGAATGACTACCTCCAAAATAGAGAAATCGAGCCCGTACCGATAAGGAGATTTGAAGAAACCTCATCGGAAGAAACCATGACATAGCACCATTATTTGGTACCCGATCTCGGGGACCCGCTCACCGTACTAGCACGATCCATGGAAGCAAACGCTGATGCCATCAAAATAATGACAAAAGGGCCCAATGCACCGAAGGCCGGGAGAAGAAGAAATAAAGTATCATGGGAGGCCGCACCCCGCTCCCCATCAGGACAAACAAAACCGCTCCCGATCCCAAATAGTGGGGCGCACGGGCCTTCGCCCGAAACCCAAACAAAGCATACCCGGTGACTCCATAGTAGTTCGAGCAAAGCTTGGTCGAATACTGGTTGAGGCTTGGTTAGATGCCAGCAACAAACACCAGACCCAAGTCAGGGCCGTGGACAACCATCGAATAACCTCCTCGTGTTTGACATATCTAGGCAGATTCCCAAAAAAGATGCTGACACTGAATGAATGGATCCATCATCCATACGGCACGAACAGAATAGGCGATTCGAGGTACAACGTGTCTCGCAACAACAAGGAAGTAGCCCGAGGACAACACCCTCGAGGAACCTCCAATGGTACCAGATTCAACAAGACGCAGCAGGCAACAAAACCTCACCCGATAAAGCTCGACTTCAACATTGCAGTTCCAAGCATAGTGGTCACCATAAGCGAAGCCAAAAATTCCAAGTGGCTCGGATCTATTCAGCCAAAACCCCTCCAGTAAAACCATGGCCCGCCATGGGAATCATGATACACTCAAAGTTACAGACCCAAAAGAGCAGCAACTGTACCATTCAACAAAGGGCACCACAAAGTGTCGCCAAATGAGCAAACCTGGATCCAGTTCCACGAACGAAAAGAGATCGGGCAAAATAGAGTCGGCAAGCCGCGACACGTCGTCACAAGTGTTAAAATATGGCGGCGCCCCACAAAGATCTGTAAAACATAGAGTGGAAATGCCCATCACCAGAAAGGGTCGTTCCTAGAAAATACTCCCAAAGGACACCCCCTCGCTCGAGGAAAAGGACGCCAACATTCCACCTCGTCATCGCATTAACGTAATGGTAATCCCTTCTTTTATTTGACATATTTCAAATAAAATATGCATTTATGAGTACAGGTGGATTGGCCAAAATTATACCAAAGATGTCGAGCCGAAACTTATAGGACGATCTGGCCCAACGTTGCTCTTAGGCCGGACATCTGATAGGTTCCCAATGGCGATTGCCACAATGACCAAATCATTCCCACTATGCGGCCCACCCGAGTTCAGGATGATACGTCGAGCGAGAAAGCGCAGGCACTTTGTACATACAACGGCGAATACATCGTTCGAGGCGCGATTCTGATCCTGCTCTGCCAAAGGTGCAAAAGCCTACGGCAAACGCATGGCTAAAGCACCTAGATATGAATAACAAGGGGAGATCCCTCGCTTTATTCCCATGACCAGTGTTTCCCTCGAATGAGGTCAAAAGGTAAGGACAATCACATCCTCGGTCAGGACTGGCGGACGAGGAAGACGACTTCCGCGGGGCTTACTCCCCGAAACGCAACTTCCTTTTATCATTTCCTTTCTTTCTTGTTGCTAATCTGTACACAGGCAGCCATCTGAGGCATTCAGTAGCTTTGGGTCTCGCTCGAGGATCCGCGGCCACCACGGGGCCCGTCGGGTATTCTTTCCTCGGTCTGGTTTCTAACAAGAAGAAGGTTCCGCCGACAGATTATTAGCGGGACTGCACATCCCCGAGTAGGGGACCCGACGAAATCGTGATCTTCTATCTCCTGAAATTTTCCAATATGGAATCGTACAAGCACATCGGATAATCAGGGAAGTCAAACCCATGTGGACTAGACTCACAACAAACAGGACAACATGTATTTACAGCTTATATTCCCATCAAGCAATAAAGAATATTTTTCAAGCATTTCGCGCCTCGAAGAAGACTATTTCGTCTTATCCACAGCAAAAAACCTCTCCATCAAATATGTCCCGAAACACTCGGAGACTTGAAACAATTCAGCATCCACCCTACCTCGGGGTCGGAATTTTGGGCTCATGAAGCCCTCGCAAATGCAACTCATGGTTCACAAAAAGCTATCTGTAAGCTTTAGCAGAACTCGGCGAATTGGAAAATCATCGCCAATCTCCATGCACTGGAAAATCCAAAATTTTAAGACCCTAACGGGCAGCCTCGGCAAAACCAGATCTATTCTCCATACACTGTAAGACCTCAACAGGCATGGCAAACTATAAGACCTTAACAAGCATGAAAAATCCCACAGTTTAGGCTATACGTCGCATTTGTAAGAATCCCTAAAGGGCATACCCTCGATGTAGACGCCTAAAATTATTTCTCGGGAACAAAATGGCCCCAGCCAAACGCACATGACTCTGGTCAAAACGACTGCTTCAGCCCAAAATAGGCAACTCGGGGATGCCGGACTGTTGCTAAAAAATCCTCCAAATCTACTTCGGAAAGAACCAGTTAAAAACAGGCAAAAAAAAATGAGTCCCCATGTTGGCTTCAAAATCGCAAAACCGTCGATCTACTTGATCTATGAACCTTCCAAGGTGCTCGAAATATCACCGACTACAACAATAACAACAACAACCCAGTATAATTCCACTTAGTGGGGTCTGGGGAGGGTAGTGTGTACGCAGACCTTACCCCTACCTTGGGGTAGAGAGGCTGTTTCCAAATAGACCCCCGGCATCCTTCCCTCCAAGCACTTCCACCTTGCTCTTGGGGAGACTTGAACTCACAACCTCTCGGTTGGAAATGGGGGTTGCCTACCATCAGAGCAATCCCTCTTGCTTACCATCGAAATATCGCCGACTACGAACTGAAATTGAAATTATTTTAGAATCGATGACGGGTCAGGCAAAATAATCAATAAGACCTTAACAAGAGGAAACAAAGCCTACACAAAGCCTCTGGGCCTCACAAGGTCTCTACGACCAAAAAACGTAAGTGCCATTGTCGCTGGCTAAGAAAGCCTTCGGGACTCACATTAAAAGGTCTCTACAACCATACAGTGTAAGAGCCATTGTCGCCAGCTTAAAAATTGACAACTTGAGGATTAAAGTGAGCTCGAGTCATAACCCGATTTGGAGACCGGATCCAAAATAGTTAACCTAAGCAAAGCCTCCGGGCCTCATATAGAAAGGTCTCCATGACCAAACAGCGTAAGTGCCATTGTCGCCGGCTAATCAAGCCTCCGAGCCTCATACTACAAGGTCTCAATGACCAAGCAATATAAAGGCCACCACCACTGGCTGAGAACTCAAATGAGATTTGAGGGTCGATTACAGCTCGATTTGCAATGCGACTCGGAGACTGGACCCAAAAATCATAATACTCCCAAGAGCATGACATCGATGCCATTATGTCCAACCCGATCCTCCGAAAAGATTAAAGGGTGAATCACAGCTTGAATCGCAATGCGACTCGGAGACTGGACCCGGAAAATTGCCAAACACCCAAGGGGTAGAAAGTGAGTATCATTACTGCAAGCCCAAACGGGTTCAAGGTTTGGATCCCAACTAGGAGACTGAACCTGAGGACAATTCAACCACAATACGCCTAAAAGCACGACCCAAACAACGCTATCAATGGCCGAGACAAACCTCCAGGCCTCGCGCCCGCAAAATCGCTTCAGTCCAGGAGAACAAAGGGCCATCACCCTCGGCCCATGCAGGTGAGAAAGATTTGGAAGGCCAATCAAAGCTCGAGTTGTAACGCAACTCGGGGACTAGTTCCACAAATCGGTCTACGCGATCGAGAGCAACGACAGAAAAAAGGTACAAATGGAATAATGCTTTAATCTTCTTCTTATATTACATATGAAAAAACATTCTCCACCTACAGGCATGCCCTGCGCGCGCCAGAAACCAGGTTACAAAATGATAGCCAAAGGGCTACAACCCGTCAAAATCGCCCTCTGTAACGTCCACGAGGAGTGGCTGAGCGTCACCCTCATCCACCCTTGCTTGATCCAATTCCTCTGAGAGAATAAAGCATCTCGCTCCAACCTTCTCGAATACTTCTCTCCAGGATCTACAACGAACATATTCCTCGATCCTTTTCTTACAATCAAGGGCTTGCCTCAACTCAGATTGGGCGTAGCAGGCTCCTTTATGTAAATCGCCATCTCCCGATCAGCCCTGGTTTGGCTCAGCGCCGCTTCTGCCTGGGCATCAATTATCTTGGCCCTGATCTTCGAGAGGTCGGACTCTAGTATCTCAATCATATCCACCTGAACCTTGGCGTTACCACGGGACAAGTTAAGCTGGACCTCGAAGGTAGGGATCCTAGTCGAGGAACTCATCTCCTCCAAGGCTTGAGCCTACACTTGGCCCCTTAGCTCCTCACAAGCGGCCCTAACACGGTTTACGTCAGCTTTAAGGTACTTCAAGGCCTCTACCTTTTTCTGTAACTGGTATGGCAAGGAGAAATTATCCTTAAAATTAGAAAGGAGCAAGGAACGCACTACAAGAAGTTACTTGTTCCATCAAATAGCTCTCATAGTTTAAGCTCCGATACGCCTCATATTGCTAATGTTGCAGCTCAACTTCCTTCTCCTTGCAATGAAGCCTAAGGGATTCCCCTTCATCCAGAATCCTCTGGAACGTGGCCTGTTGACGAAACAACTCGGACTTAAGCCTATTACAGGCCGGCGCAAGAAAGATTCAATAAGAGGAGAAAGATGCGGGAAATGAGAGAATTATGCACAAACTCACCGCAAAGTGAAGATGATGGATTTCCTCCAGATCAGAACACGCTCCTGATAGTACTGCTCCTGCGACCCTAGAAGAACTCGCCCCGGGCATAACATGCTCACTTGAGGGGGCCGTTTGCCGAGAAACAGGTGCCCCGAGGACAGTCGACTCGGGCGATGACTCATCTTTAGAAACACGAGCCTGGCTAGTACCACTAAAGGCTCCTTCATATTGTGGGCTCCGGTCCCTCTTGTTACTGCCATCACTCGGCCCGGAGGCCGATGACTCTATCTCCTCTCCGAAAAAGTGGTGCCTCACCCCAAAGAATCGCCCAATATTTACAAACTGCGAATCTGGCACAAATGAGGTGGAAAAATGTCACCACGGGTACATATCAGCAGGAGAAAAGCAACATACGCACATACCTTGATGGTCTACTCCCCACCTGATACGAGATATAGCTCGCCTCTTGTGCTCGTCGCAAGACGAATGGGTCACCAACCTCCGAACCTAGCCGGGCAAATCATGAACTTGGCCCGGCATCCACGAAGTTTCTGCAACAAGGAAAATAACATTTAATACTTGGTTGATTTTTCCATGAACAAAATCTGAAGGAGCGATAAAGGGCCTCACTTACATGCATGATTCCACCCTTCGGGGAACGACAGAAACTCCACAGGAATAATATCGGTCGTCCGAACTTGAACGAACCAACTAGACCACTCTCTATCTCTGCCTTCCTCATCGTTAATGATGAAGGGCGTGAGCGAATGACCCCTCAAGGTTAACAGTCCTCGATAGTAAAAAGGTCGATATAGCCTGATGAGATGATCGAGCGTGAATTCAAGTCCGGCTTTCTCCGTAAAGAATCTCAGTATCAACACTGTTCGCCAAAACGACGGATGAATCTCGACAGAGTTACCTGATACTTTAAGCAAAAATCGAGCACAACCTTATAAAGAGGGACAAATGCAAAAGGGTATAGGTACACACTCAAGAACCCATCAGAAGAGTCCGTAATGCCTTCATCCGGGGCAAACACCCGGAGTGTCGCCCCCTTGCTCCACCCGCAGTATAGCCTCGCCATCTCCAAGTGTTCCTCTCTTATCAAGGACGTTGTCTCTAGAGCAAAATCGTTTGAATCTCCAGTGCCGGTAACAACATTCTCCGCCCTTTGCCATATCGATTCCGCGTTGGTTGCCATAACTATGGCAGAACTAGCAAAATAAAGCAAAGAAGCACTGAAGCTTTTCGCACTTTAAAAGATGAGGAGCCCTATGCCGAAATAGAAGTGCAGCTTCCCAAAAATAGTGAAGTCTCACAAAAAGGCCGAAGCCACCCCTCTTATATACAAGAGGTGACGGCGAATCACCTGCTATATGTAAGCTCCAGGAAACCAATAGCCTCAATACGAATCGACGGGCTGAGGCCCGACCTGGGAAACATCCTTCAAAAGACAACTAAGCTCGATTCACCATACATATTATCTCTATGCTTGAGACAAGCATTTCACATTTGGAGCCCCCAACCCGCAATAAACAGGGCCACGATGAGCTCCAAAGCACCAATACTAGACGCAAGGCACGCACCCAGATTCGCAATTCCCTCTTCGGAGGAGTAAACCCCAGGAGCTCTGATCTCCAAAGCTCCACGGGGGCCCAATGAAGCGCCCAAACATAGGAAAACCCCTCAAATGGAAGCCAACCTTATAATCTCTGAAAGAGTTATCTACATCAAAGTCAATAGGGCTCACCGAGGCACCCGAGGATGACCTTAATCCGAGGGATCATTCCCGAAGGCCCCCAAATTCGATGCGCGATCTCCAAACAAATTAGCTGGCCCCGATAGCTCGACCTTATCCGATCGATCCTTCATTGGCCCGAAGTATGATAAAAAGATCGAAGATGAGCCTTTCCAATCAGTTGGAGACCAGAACAAGCTATCATGGCAGACTACGATGGCCCATAAAACAAAAAAAGGCATTTAAAAACCCTGTGGGGCGTAAAAGCAAACAAGCGACAAAATAAAAGAATAAGTCTATCTCATGCGGCCTGAAATGACCATCTACATCCAGATCAATAATGGCTCTGGGTTACTCGAAGATGACCTACATCCAGGGCAGTACCCTAGGAGGCCTCGAAACTCAGCGCGCGATCTCCGAATAACTCGGGAGACCCTTATAGCACCAATCTATTGGACCAACCCATAGTTGTTCCAAAAGACGACAATGGGTCCGAAAAGAACCCATGTCGATCGGCGAGAAATCAAGGCAAACACTCGCATCCAAGCTAAATACCAATAATCAAAAACATAAAAATATACGTTTGAAGGGCCTCGAAGGGCACGAAGGCATATAGAAACAGAGCAAATTCGAAAGAAGAGGTCAACAAAGTTTATTTCTCATTTATGAAGTTTCCAAATACAATAGCCCCCGAGGGATCATGACGTTCGATTACAAAATCCCCGAAGAATCATTACATACAAAGTACGAAAGTTAACATTGGGGAATACATGAAGAAAAGGCCTAAAACCTACTATACCCTCAAAGGAAGTATCTCCAGGATTTCCCCCGAAAGCACTATCTCAACTATCCACTTTGATGTCGCAAAGGAAGATCAACCAGGGAGCAGGAAGGGACGACAAAATGCCATGACACTCCGAAGCTCGAGGATCCTATTTGGCCAAGGAAGCATCGGGGAAACAGCGGACCGAACAAGTTCTCGGCCTCAGGGCTCGTCAAAGTTTGACTCGAAGGAAGCAAGGTCCTAGGTCGGGATAAAAGAGGAAGTCTCCTAGGCACATGGCTACAACCTACAGGTCCGGTCTATCTGGAACCTACTGTGAGGTCTTGCGTCAAGTCGTCCCATCTTTGTACTCTTGCAATTAATATACATGTGCTTTACCAAGTCCCCTCGCCTACATAAGGGGGACTCACCCTACCTTATAAACGACTAATGTTGCTCCACTTCTCCACAATGTAATAATATCTCTCTCTCTCTCTCCCTTTCTTCGAAGTTACTTGTCTTCATCGACCTCGGAGTCGCGTTACCACTTTATTGTTTCTCCATTTGTTATTCATTATTTGGCTCAAGATTGATAATATAGAGCCTTATTTACTTATATATTTATCTGTTATCCCCTTTCTTATTACCCTTGACAAGCTCGAGATAGCCTCGAGGTTCGACTCCGAGGTACCTACTGGCCAGCTTTCCGCCCGGGAAATATCCCCTTACTGGTTCAATTATTGCTTTGGCTAACTCGATCTTTACTGTCTTACTTCATGTTTTAGCACTAATCACCTTTATAAACTAACTCGGGAATAGATCACGTATTTTTAGAATTCCATTTACAAATCTAATTGTCATTACCATTTTCACGGTAAACACAATCCCAACCTTAACTGGTATATCATGAGAATAAGCAGCACAAGAGAATTCTTGAAGAATCTTCTATTTCTTCAATATATGCCAATGTGAATTCTCAATTAATTTTCGCATCAATAAATCGGGATGGCCAACAGGTCATGCCAACTGATATTTATTTCAGTAAATATTTAATTTATTATGGCATGTGATTTCATCATCATGCTTATACATTTGTAGTACAAATAGAAGAAAAATAGGGTAAACTTCATATTTACCAGGTATGTTATAGTAATATGATGATAATCGATCTTCCTTTCATTTATAGACTCAATAAGCCAACGACTTTGGCTAATACATTTGAAACTCAAAAAGTTTCTTTTAAGACTTATTACCACCAACGCCATGAATAATTTTATTTATTTGGGTAGTAACAAATTCACTCTTCTAGAGCTTTCAATAATTTTGCACTATAAAATCTTTTATAACACCATCCAAGTGGTGAATTTTTCCTTAGGAGAGAAAATTATCTTATCATAATCATTGTCATGGTCAAAATTATTGTAAGCAAAATCTTTTCTTGTTAAAAAAGAGAGATTGTCTTTTTCTCTCGTCGTAGGATAGTGCGACTTTGCTATTTTGCGCCAATCTCACCAGAAAATGCCGCGAGGCCGGCCTCGATGACATGTAACAACCGTGGATCTGAGAGATCTAGCAGCGAAGGAAGCAGATAGAGGGCCAGCTGAGAAATCTGATGAAAAAGCTAAGGAAATCAATGGAGCAGTAATAGAAAAACCAATGGAACAGTGGCTAGCTTTAGCAAAAGGAGCAAAAACACCACCACTGACTACAGGAAGCTCAAATTCAGCTCAATTGGAACATAACAAGAGTGTTGCTGCTGTAATTGAGGAAGCTGAGAGGAATGGAGCAGGGCAAGGTATGGGGGAAATTGAAGCTCAGAGGAAATTGGAGATCCCGGCTGCGACAAATGCAACGATTAAATGGAAGAGCTTATTCACTGAAAATAAAATGGCTACTCGAGGTATGAACTTACAGTATATTTCCCCTACAATTAAAAATGGGGTCAAGGTAGCTAAATTAGACAAAGAGGTAGTGGAGCGAGCAACTGAAAAATGGAGGATGACTGTGATTATATATGTTGTGGGTGAAACTCCTACTATTGCTGCGTTTGAAAGATTTGTCTCATTTCAGTGGAATTTTGCTGCAAAACCAACAATATACCTTCATAATGATGGGTATTTTGTGGTTAAATTTGACACAATAAAGGATAGAGATGTTGTACTCTATTCAGGGCCATATATGATGAATAGGAAGCCTGTGGTGGTTAAAGTATGGACTGCGACTTTTGACTTTGCAAATGAGGTATTGAAAACTATACCACTATGGATCCAATTGCCTAAACTGCCTCTTAATGTTGGGAAGATGATTCATTGAGTCGAATTGGGAGTACTTTTGGAATACTTATATATGTTGATGCATGTACTACTAGAGTTGAACGAATTTGATATGCTCGAATTCTAGTGGAAATGGATGTGACTAAGCCACTCCCAAAATAGATTATGGTAGAAGATCCTAATGGCAGGGAGTTTGAGAAAGATGTTTGGTATGATTGGATGCCTCAGTATTGCCCAAAATATCTGCAATTGAGACACGTTTGCCAAGAACCACAAAAGGAAGAAAGAAAGCATAGTGGAAGAGACCAAAAGGCACAACAGTTTTGGCGAAGGAAAGAACAAGTGGAAGAGAAGCAGGACAAAGAAACTACCATAGAAGTGCAAAAATAGGATCAAAAGCAAAAAGGAATAGAATAGCCTCAGCAAGACTTGTCACCACAAAGACAGAAGGATGAGGAAGGTTGGCAGACAGTGAAGAATAAATCAACAGCAAGAAACTCAAAACATGGAGGGATAAGAATAGCAAACAGGAGCAATACACCAGATCCTTCAACTTCAATGCAGATGAGTATGGGATCTAGTAGTAAGAACAAATGGGAAGTGATGCAGGAGGAGGATGCCCCATTCATACCTAGATAAAGATAGTAACATGGAATGTTAGAGGATTGAATAAAGTATATAAGGAAAAAGAAATAAAGAAATATATTAGAGACAATAATATAGGCTTAATAGCTATCATTGAGCACAAGGTGAAGGAAGATGTGGCAGGGAAAATCATACAAAAAATTGCACAGAACTAGAAGTGGGATGATAATTATGCAACTAGCGCAAAAGGAAAATTATGGGTAGTATGGGATCCAGGAGTAGTAGAGTTTGTGCAACATAGTAAATCTGAGCAGATGATCACATGGAAGGTTAATATAATTGAGAGCAAGGAAGATTTCTAGTTTTCAGCAATATATGGGTTGCATACTATTGAACAAAGAAGGAACATGTGGGAGGAGTTAACATAGCTGTATAGGGAGCTAAAGGGACCTTGGATTGGAATAGGTGATTACAATGCAATACAAAGTTGGGAAGATAGGTACAATGGGAACCCTGTTATGGAAGCAGAGATAAGAGACTTCAATGATTTCTTAGAAAATACAGGAATGATATAACTTAGATATATTGGGAGGGAGTTTACATGGACAAATAGTCATGTACATAGCAAAATAGATAGAGCACTAGTAAATGATGGGTGGATGATGAATATGAGGCAAGTGGAGGTGGTGGTGCAGGACCCTTTGTTTTTTGACCATACACCTTTGTGTGTTTATTTTGAGCAGGAACAACAGAACAATCCAAAACCTTTTAAATTTTTCAACAACCTTGCTGAGCAAAAGGATTTTAAAGGCATAGTTAAAGCAATATGGGAGAGAAACATACAAGGACCAGCAATGAAAAGAATATGGCTGAAGCTTAAAAGACTTAAGAATGGGCTAAAGTAACTGCATCAAGAGGAGAATAGCAAAATTCATGAGAAGATCACACTCATAAGGGGAGAGCTACAGAGAATTCAGATACAAATGAGAGACCTAAACAATATAGAGAGTTTGAAGAATGATGAGAAGGATCTAAAAGAGAAGCTAGAAAAATGGAGTACAATTGAGGAGGGTATACTGAAACAAAAGTCCAGGATCCAGTGGTTGAGGCTAGGGGATTCAAATACAGCTTTCTTTCATGCTAGTATAAAGAATAGGAATGCTCAAAAGAAGATTACAAAGCTAGTCACCCAAACAGGAATGCAGACTCAGAATCAGGAGGAAGTACATCAGGAAATCATCCAGTTCTATCAGAAACTATTAGGAACAGCTGCGGAGGAGATTCTAGCTATTACACTAGATGTGATGAAAAGAGGAAGCATACTGACAAGAGCACAACAAGTAAAACTGATAGAACCTGTGACAAGGGATCAGATTGTCCAAGCACTAAAAAGCATAGATGACTCAAAGGCTCCGGGGTGTGATGAGTATAACTCACTATTATTTAAGAAGACATGGGCAATTATAGGAGATAACATAGTAGAGGAAGGTCAAGATTTATTTAGAGCTTCATAAATATACAGGCCAATCAACTGCACTACAGTGACTTTAGTTCCTAAAGTGCAAAATCCATCAAGAATAGAGTTCAGGCCAATATCATGCTGTACTACCATTTATAAAATCATATCCAAAATAATAACTAGCAGACTTATGGATTATTTGTTTGATGATAGCCAATCAGCTTTTGTAACATGGAGGATAATCTCAGACATCATCATTCTAAGCCATGAGATAGTTAAAGGTTATAGGAGGAAGAATATTACTCCAAGATGTTGTTTGAAGATTGATATGAAGAAGGCATATGACTCTATCGAGTGGTGTTTCTTAGAACATATTCTGGACCAACTATGTTTTTCACAAGAGTTCATTACTTGGATCATGAAATATGTAACTACAGTCTCCTACTCTATCCTTATAAACGGTAATCCTATGAAGCCTTTTTCAGCAAAGAAGGGACTGAGACAGGGAGACCCCATGTCCCCCCTTTTGTTTGTACTAGTAATGGATACTTCACAAGAATGTTAAGGGGACTTAAGGGGAACAAGTCTTTCAAATTCCATACAAAATGCACTAAGCTAAATATAATACAACTCAGTTTTGCAGATGATCTGCTCTTGTTTTGCAAAGGGAACATGGAGTCTATGAAAGTATTGTATGCTAGTTTTCAAATGTTCTCTAAGGTTTCTCGGCTGGAAGCAAATGTGGAGAAAAACAGTGTACATTTTGGGGGAGTGAATCAGACATTGCAACTTGAAATATTGGACCAGCTAGGGTTTTTAAAGGGTGAGATGCCTATAAGATACCTAGGGGTCCCTCTCAATACAAAGAGGCTATTCATAACTCAGTGTAAGCCACTAATTGACAAGATCATTGACAAGATTACTAGCTGGACCTCAAAGTTTTTGTCTTATGCATGGAGATTACAACTTATCAAAAATGTACTTTTCTAAATACAAACTTTCTGGTCTCAGATTTTTACATTACCTAAGAATTTGATACAAATGATTGAGAGTGTGTGCAAAAGGTTCCTCTGGACAGGAGGTGTTGATGTGTCACACGGGGCACTTATTGCTTAGAATAGAATCTGTATGCCAAAGGTAGAAGGGGGAATGAACATTATGGATATCTAATTGTGGAACAAGGCAGCTGTGTGCAAATTATTGTGGAATATATGCAATAAGAAGGAAAAACTATGGGTAAAATGGATACATTGTTACTATGGAATGAGAGCTAGCATGTGGAAGAGCAAACCAATGTAGGCTTCTTGGATTGTTCAGAAGATACTAAAGGCTGCTGAATATCTGGAAAAAGTGGGGATTCAAGAAGAAGAACTTAGTCAGATGCAAAGCTTCTCCATACAAAATATGTATAAGAAGTTCCAGGGTGAGTATCCTAAATGCACATGGAGAAGGTTAATTTGTAACAACTATGGAGCTCCGAGATGGTTATTCATACTATACTTAAACCTACATGGGAGGCTGCTAACAAGAGATAGAGTAGCAAAGTGGAGTCAAATTGATGATCTATCGTGTCCATTGTGTGCAAGAGAAACTGAGAGTGCAGAACATCTATTCTTTAAGTGTGGAGTAACATCACAAATCTAGAATAGTTTATTGGAATGGCAAGGAGTCCAAATAAAAGCAAAAGGGTGGAATGAAGAAGTTCAATGGGCAGAGATGCACGTAAAAGGGAAATCTGAAAATTCAAATGTGTACAGAATCTGTTTGGCAGCATGCATATATCACATATGGAATGAGAGGAACTCGAGGATCTTTTAAGGGAAAGCTAGGCAAACAAAGGTCATCATACGGGAAATAGCACATGAAATTCATAGTTGTGGTAGTAAATACAAGAAATTAGATAGCAAGCTACAGGAAATGAAAGAGTATCCTAAATTTTGATATAGGACTAGACTGTTTTTTTTACAGAGTCTTCCTTGTATTTTTTTTTTTTTTTGTAATTAGGACAAACAAGAAAGTATAAGACTTGGGGCATGATGTCCAAGATCCTAATAAATGAGAATTGTAAAGATTATACTTGGTTTGTAAAATAAAAACTTCTACTTACCAAAAAAAAAATCTTTTCTTGCTTTGATTTTTCCTTTAATAACTTTTTATAAGAAGCAAAGTACTTCTGCCCCAAAATAGGGGTTTGAATTAATAGAAACAAGTCAGTGGTACGTGAAGAAAAATGCACCATAGTTCTTTGATTAAACGACAAAGAAGACTTCGTAGAAAGACTTCATAATGTCCCGTCAATTATTAAGAGAAAAAACCAAAGACGAAGACTTCATAATGGAGTGTGCGGGGGTTCATGTATACCTCCCCAATTGATGAAATAAAAACAATCTACTAAATTCACCAATTATTGTCCTTTCATAACAAAGAAAAGAAAAGAGATAAAAATTACAAAAATAATAAATTGATAAATATATTGATCGTTAACTTCATATATATTAAGTTATAAAGACTACATGCCTTCATTTATATACGTTCTCAATAATTGAAATTGAACCCTAGATTTTTTGGCGTACCACATGTATGCGACCAATGACATATTCATGTAATCACATAGTAATATTTATTATCTCTCTTTCTCTCAAACCTCCCTTAGATGTGAGTTGTGGTATATATCCAATCATGCATTGCACGTCTTTATTCATTACTTTATCATATATTGTTACATTCACCTTCAGGAATAAGTCTGCATTCTCAATGCACAAGTCATATTCTCTTCAAAGAATGGAGTATAATTATCGCGACGTGCTTTATAAATTTTTTATACCAATTTGATGGTAAATATTTCCTTCACCTATTGAAGGATTACTTCGAGAACCCTTATTGTTCTCCTTTTATAGTTACCATAGTGATGACAACTATTATTTCGTCGCTTGCCATGCCCTCGTACATGCATACAGTCATGAAAAATTATTTTTATTAGTCATCATTAGATCATCAATATGGTGCATTAGGACTCAAACCCAATGCCTTGCACATATAAAGGCATGTAAAGCTATAATGCATTGAGACTCAAACCCAACTCTTATCATCATATTGCACCAGGACTCAAATCCAATATCTTGTTCTCATGGTGCGTTGAGACTTGAACCTACCATCTTACCCTTATCCAATGTTATAATAGACCAAAATGCACTATGACTCATCCTTGAGCCTTTAAAACGTATTACCACTTTGATTGGTCCATAATGATATAGATGTAGATCTCTACCCGATCTTGTGTCCTAAAATTCTTGATTTTATTTACAATGCTGCAAGTATGTGGTAATCTACATGCACTAGATTAATATTAATATGAATATGCAACAGCTATATAACATATGAATTTCACGAATGAAATAAAGATTTCTTGGTTGCTTAAGTATAAAAAATAAGGTTTGATCTTAGTCAAATGTATACAACAAGCAGAATTTAAAAAGTGCATGTAAACTCTTATTTCAAAGATTGATTTGAGTATAAATGAGCAGAGCTCAATCCTAACGAATACTTTCATTTTTATTTTGTCAGATCTCTCCTTCTTAGGCATTAATTACCAACTTTAAAGCCCCGTTAGTTTCTAGGAATTTTCTGTTTAGAAAGCTAAAATATAGCTTCCAAATATGATGATGTTGCACTACACAATAATTCTGAAAATTTTAACCACAATACCTACTATTAAAAAAATGTATGTATTTCAAACTAAAATAGAAAAACATACGATATCATTTTCTAAGGTGTTTTCGCAAGAACTTATGAGTAACTATAAAAATTAATTTACTTGCCAACAAGAGAGCTGAACAATAACTTACAGAGATATTCTTGAATAAATAGGCTAATTCATGTAATGACAACGACCATAGGCATCAATTAGCAAAAGAAAGTATCTACTTATCTTTTTCTTTTCCTTGGATATGAAACTGCTCACAGTAGCTACTTACCTTGCCGCCAAATTGGTATTGGCCAATGCTATGGAAGTTAAAAGAGCACCTACCATATGACTTGATAGAAGATTGTGAAATGAGCCTTTCGTGCTGATAACGTTTTAAGAAATGTAGCTCAAAGTAACAATATAAAACAATAAGATAAGTAGAATAAGAGAAGAATAGATAACTTTCTTATTTCATCAAGTGTTCAAGCGTATACAATGTGGTGTCAAAATCCTCTATTTATAGGATTACATATAGGCATAAAAATAATGCCATAAACATGACATTAAACATTTGAGATCATGGAGGAAGATCATGGGGAGGTTATGGAGGTGTGGGAGTTACAACTATAATGATGAGAAGTAGTGGGAATTATCTACATAGAGAAGAATTGAGAAAGTAACTTCTTTAGGAGTTATAAATATTCACTACAAAATATAATATTTAATAACAAACTACATTTTGGATCTCTAGTCTCAACCATTTGTCTTGTGGATAAACACCCTAGGTAATGTGGGCTCAAGTTGTCATCCAGTCCAAGTGTTAATCCACACAATTGGACGGCCCAACGAAAACTAGGAATGAGAAAATTTATGCAATTTTGGAGTCTGCTAAGTTCTAGGGATAGGCATAATAACTGAGAAATCGAAAAACTAGACGAATCGAATTAATTGGGAGAAATTCAAAAATAGCCAGATTTACCACTGGTCGTTGAAAAATAGTCAAGTTTCAAAAGTCATCGAAATTTAGCCACTTTAAATCTGAGCGAAAACACTGTTCAAAATCCGAAAAAATACGCCCACAAATTTTACGGGAGTTTCAGCATAAGTATGCTTGAACTCCCATAAATTTTACAGGAGTTCCAGGATAACTATGCTAGAACTCCCGCAAATTTTACGGGAGTTCAAGCATAATTATGCTGGAACTCCCGCAAATTTTACGGGAGTTCAAGCATACTTATGCTGAAACTCCCGTAAAATTTGCGGGAGATCAAGCATAATTATGCTGGAACTCCCGCAAATTTTACGGGAGTTCAAGCATACTTATGCTGAAACTCCCGTAAAATTTGCGGGAGATCAAGCATAATTATGCTGGAACTCCCGCAAATTTTACGGGAGTTCAAGCATACTTATGCTGAAACTCCCGTAAAATTTGCGGGAGACTGGAGCACCAGTGCTCCAAACTCCAGTATATTATACTGGACCGGTCCCTGTTGCAGCAAAATAGTGGCTATTTTTCATTGACTTGGTAAACGCTGGCTATACCATGATATTTTAACGAACTAATTCGGTTCTTCGGTTGCCGATGCGGTCTTCACTATTGGTTAAAATAGCACGGTCAAACCAGTTTTCGAATTGGTCATTCAAAAATAGACTGCGTTTACCAAGTCAATAAAAAATAGTCACTATTTTGCTGCAACAGAGACCGGTCCAGCATAATATACTGGAGTTCGGTGCACCTGTGTATAAACTTCCAGCATATTATACTGGAACTCCAACAGACGGAAAGTTCCAGCATACTATACTGGAGATTCGAGCACTTGTTTATGAACTTCCAGCATTTTATACTGGACCATTATAAGTTACTGGAACTCCAGTATAATATGTTGGAGTTCTTGTGTACTTATGCTGGAACTCCATCATATTATGCTGGAGTTCTAGCATACTTATTCTGGAACTCCAGTATAATACGCTGGAGTTCAAGTATACTTATGCTGGAACTCCAGCATAATATATTGGCGTATTTTCTGGATTTTGAACAGTATTTTCACTCGAATTTATCTTTACATGAAAAATGGCTAAATTTTGATTACTTCTAAAACTATGCTATTTTTGAACGACCACTTGTAAATCTGGCTATTTTTGAATTTCTTCCCTCACTATTGGGATATCATATTTCGTTTCTTTGGTTCGTTATTCCGTATTAGGTTTCGTACTTTGGTATTTCAAAACATCGAAAAACACGGAACATTTTTTATTATGCGTAGCTAAATTTAAATTTGAGTCCAACTCATTCTTTTTGTTAGCTTAGAATACATTAATATTATTATTTTAATGAAGTGCTAAAATTAAGCTTGAGAAAATTAATTCGGGTTTTTTGTGCTGCTACTACATCAATTGAATGCTATATTTTGTTTGTCGCATCAACTTTTACTGATCTTTATAAATAAAAAACTTTTTTGGTCTATCATTAACTAAGAATATTGACCTTTAATAGCTACTAAAAGATGTATATTTACTGCATTTAATAAATTAGCAACAACGATATGTACTTATCCTATAATGTAACAGAACATTCAACTTTAAGTAATCTGGACTCAAAACAAATAGAATGACTTTTGCTTCGAACCTCCTAAACAATTAGTAGAATTCTAGAATTTCGCAAGGTCAATATCGCATTTAATATGCACAATTGTCTGATCGAATACTAAAGTACTAAATTGAAGTTTTTAAATACCGAACCAAAGTACCAACGTTCACCCTGCGGCTAACAATTGAATGATTAACCCAAAACCCATAGGCCAAACTGATTGTGGGTTGAGAAATGGACAATCAATAGTGCTTATCATCTCATAGTCTAAACATCATTTCTTTTAATTATTGACTGATAATAGGTGAATTTGACTATAATCACGTCCTAAACAATCACATTTTTTAGTTGTTTTGATAATATATATGATGACAAAATGCTCTTATTAGTGTTTTTCATGAATTGTAGGTACAAAATGGTTAAGGAGGGCTAAGGAGCAATTTTGGAGTCAAAAGTAGAAGAAAAAGGCCATATATGCAAAAATACATGGAAATCAGGCCTGAACAGCCCTGAAGAATCAGAGACACTGTTCCACCGCGATTCCACCGCGATCGCGGTAGAACCGCGGTGGGTGAGGGCTGCTGAAGTTTTGAGATTCAGAAGGGTGGTTTGGCCGCGGTTCCACCGCGACCGCGGTAGAACCGCGGCAGGCGCTGTAAAGTTGAGGGACTGAAGTGGAAAAACGGGATTTTTAAGACCTAAACCCTATTTAAATTATAAACTTCGCCCAAAGGAGGCATGTATTCATTGTTAGGTTAT